>CACVCL010031712.1:0-26939 GCA_902729485.2 Mus minutoides | reverse complement strand
GCCGGGGCCAGGGGGTGGGAGCGGGTGGGTAGGGTAGCAGGGCCGGGAGGGGGGAGGATATAGGGAACTTTCTGGATAACACTTGAAATGTAAATGAAGAAAATATCTAATAAAAGTTGAAAAAAAAAAAAAAAAAAAAGAAGAGGCAGAGTCATTTTCATAATTTATGATTTGTTAATGTCATTATACATTATACTATATAACTGCCCAATATATAATGTGAAGTAAAATTAAGCAATTTTTTTTTCTGTTTGATGGTGTTTAATGACTTAGGTTCTCAATAACTTAGGCTTGCCTAAAGCTATTTACTGACAAACAGAAAAAAAGGCTTAAATGTAGTGTTAGGGCTAAAAATTTTTAGGTAGGGCAAGGTAATTTCTTTTACATGAGCCATCCTTTATGATATTAAAAGTTACGTAAATCACTTTTTTGAAAAATCTAACAAATATATGATGGTTTTAATCAGCACTGTAATCAATACTAAGTTAAGGATGTTGGTTCACATTCTTCTACTATAGTCAAAAGTAAAATCTTTTCATTTCTTATCTAAAGCTAATGATGGTGTGGGCAGCAGTGTCAGGAGCCATATGGGACGTGCTAATAACTAGCAGGTGTTTATCCTGAAATGGCCTGCTTCAGATTATTATATAATCTACGACAGCTGCACACTTATAAGCAAGGCTGTAAGGAATTCAATTTAGGAAAGATTATTGCTATTAATATGCTTTACCTGTTATTATTAAACATATGTAACAATCACTAAGAAATAGCACACTCCTTTGGAGCAGATCTCTGCAGATCCATGAAGATGTCCTATCTTGTAGTGATGCTATATAGACAAATAGATGACTTAAGTCTTAATGATGATCCTATAAGAATTCCAAAATTATATCAGTGGTTATTAATCACTTTTATAGTGGGACTACTATTAGGTCCTTTTCTGATAGTCAAAATTGCAATGAGAACTCTGTCTGTCTCCCAAGTGTCACCAGTTAATTGCTCTTAGATGGTAACCAGACTTTCTCCTACTCAGAGCACATTCCAAGAAGTTGTAAAATAGTTAACCAAAGGTCATAAAAAAGGAACTAATGATTTATTATAGGTGTTAGGACAGAAGACAAAATATTGACTGGGTTTATCTATACAAAACTTCACTAATAACTTATGCTTTTAAACCTTCAGTGAACCTGTGGAGCTGAGACAGATGATGGATGTTTAGCCAGATAATTACTCCTAATGGATATGCATGTAAACATTCTCTGTTGTAATCATCTATTTCAACTGATGATTTGATTTTTGTATGTGTGTGTGAACTTGTGATGAGCTTTATAACATGTGATCATGTATTCTGAAAGATGTATAAGTATTGAAGACACAGAAGAGAGAAAGAGAATTTTTTTGCCCTTCCCCACTTAGACTATAATTTTTTACTTTTCCCACTTAGAGTAGAATTTTTCCCTTTCCTCACTTAGGATCTTTCCACTTTGCTCCTTAGATATCTTCCATAGGAAACTTTTTACAACTTAGTAATAAGCTCTATAACCACTTCTCTAAGTGTCCCATTTCCTTCCTGCAACTCTTGACTAGCAGGCTGAAAGTTAGAGCCCAGCAATTCCTGCTGAGGTAGTACAAAGGCTATTTACTTAATCCTTTGTGGTTTGAGGAAGAGGTGCTAAGTACCAGAAACTGCAGTTTCTGGCCTCAGAGAATCACAGAAGGCAGGCCAGCTACAGTAGCATAGATAAGTAAACTTTTTATTATACAGCAACCCTAAATATCTTCTAAGACACAGTCTTAGCCCCGAATCTTGTAAGACCAAGTCTTACCTCTGTGGATGATCTTCCCCCTCCTCTGCCTCAAGAAGAAGTGACAAGAAAGAAGAACCCCAGGGCTGGCTCCTGAAACAGCAGAGCATATATGAAGATATTTAATTAATAAATATTAAGTATTTGCTCCTTTTACTTCATCCCTAACCTGTAATATGTAAGGACAGGGTCATTTTGCAAGCAAGTATTCCAAACATGAAACATTCTACCTTCTCATCTCCAGAAAAAAATATGTAAAGAACAAAACTAAAAAAGAAGAGACAGAGAAGGAAGCAGAGCGGGAACACAGTGGATCACATAACATGCTCTTGTAAGGAAACCATTTAAGATTTCAAAGTTAAAAATTGTATAGTTCTTAGAAAACATGAAAATAACTTTTGTCCCAAGGAAGAAGCACTAAATCATATCTTTAAGGAAAAAGAAAGATTAAAGGTACTTCCATAAAAAAAAAAAAAAACCAGTATATTTTGTTTGAGAGTAAAGATGTGCTAGCCCGTGTCTGCAGTGCTATAGAGTGTCCAGATCAGAGGATCACAGATTTGTACATGTCCTGGTCCTCATATATAACCTCAGACCCAACTGCATCCTTCTCAACTGAATGTTTGAGATGTAAGTGAAAAATAAATTACACTATGAATATAACAAACCAGAAATTAATAAGCCTTGTAAACAAATAAAAATTATTATAAATAAACAATAATTATAATAAAATGGGATGATGATAAAAGACTAGTTACATTTGAAAATAAAGAAACTAACACGCTTGTTATGCAAATGAGTACAGCATAAAACAAGACATAATTAACTATACATTTGATGTTAGACATGTGCCAAGGTGTAGTAAACCATAAACGCAGTGGATCCCATGATAAAAAGAAATGAATCATGTGACTATAAAACAGGATGTGATCGTACTTGAAAGCACTGGATTCAGGGGTCTTCTGCCTCTGGTGCTTAAAATGAAATATTTCAGACTTCTGTGTGTGCTTGCATTTTAAAGTATGTTTTAAAATGTTCATGTTCTTAAATCCATGTACTTCTTCCAGGTAATCCCAACTCCCCCTATTCTATTGATTTTGATCTTTCTTCCAAGTCCTCTAAGTCCACAGATTTCATATGAGAAACTGAAGAAAATGTCCTGACATGTGTCTGGCTATTACTTCACTCTGTCAGGTATTCTTTCCTTCTTAGTTAATGTCAGCAGGTAAGCTTTCTGAAAAACTGACTACAGGGGTGGGGGCTCAACCATTTTTCAAAACCCAGAAACTGTGTTTAGAAAATGTTAGAACATAATCTTAAATTGATTTATAGTATAATATAAATATAAATGATAAATTTTGTTCAGCTCTAACAAAGGTTTAATTTAGGGTTAGAGGTTTTGGTTAGGATTGGGGATAGAGTTAGAGGTTACAGGATTAGGGTTAAAGGTTAGGGTTAAGAGCTAAGAGATAGGGTTAGGTTTAGGGTTATGGTTGGGATGAGGGTTAGACAGGGTTAGGGTTAGGGGTTAGAGTTAGGATTAGGATTACGGGTTTAGGATTAGGGTTAAGGTCAGTGTTAGGATTAGGCTTATGGATTTAGGGTTAGGGGTTAGGTGTTAGGATTAGGATTAGGGTTACAGGGTTAGGGTTAGGGGTTAGAGGTTATGGTTAGGGGTTAGGGCTAGGGAGTTAGGGGGTTAGAGGTTAGGAGTTAGGGTTAGGTTTATGTTTAGGGGGTTAGGGTTAGGGTGTTAAGGTTAGGGTTAGGGTTAGGTTTAGGGCTTTGGGTTAGGGAATTAGGATTAGGGTTAGAATTAGGTTTAGTGCCAGGGCCAGGGCCTGGGTTAGGCTTTGGACTGGAGTTAAGACTAGGGCTAAATTAAGGCTTAGAGTTAGGGTGTAGCCTCCAGAGTTCAGACCTGGTGCCCCTTAGGGGTGTGCCTCAAGAAGCCACATACATTGTGGTTCCCCAGCTAAGATTGGTTTCCATTGTCTTGCTAAACCACACCTGAGCTCCTCTGGAATTCTGCTGTCTATCGCTGTGCCTCTCCTGGGACGTGCATCTTGCCAAGACATTCCATAGGGCCCTGGACCCTGGCTCTGCCCAGTTTACCTGATTAGAGCTGGGACACCCCACAGATACTTTTATTTCTGATTTATAAATAAATAAAATATGCACATGTGACTTAAAAATTTTCAAGCATTCCAGTTACAATTATTCTTTAAGAGAAACAACTAAAAGTGTTATTGCCTATATTGAAAAAAAATTTTTATGTGCTTGACATTCCTAATCAGATTTATACAGATCATGGAGCTGACTTTAATAGCCAAGCATTTGAAACAATTTAATGTTTCCCATCTTACTGAGAATTTTTATAATTCTCAAAGACAAAAAAATATTGGCATTTAAATTAAAAAAAAAAAAAAAACAGGGGCAGATAGCCCCTCCCCAGGTCACCAAAAAGTTTTGTTTTAAACTTTGGCAAACTGATATTAAATGTCAGTCAGCAGGGGATTGCCATTGGCATCCAGTTACTTATAGCTCTTAGCCCGTGGTAAAATGGCAGGACCTGTTAAAGAATATATGGAACAGGGTCCAGACCCTATAATATTCTAGAAAAGAGTTTAGGTTTTTTTCTACAGGATGCTGCAAAAATTAACAACTGCCAGAAGGATTTGTACAACAGGCTGACATGTGAGTTCTCTGAATTCCCTGGCTGTGGTAAGAGGTATAAACTTTTAACTTGCCCCAGATTGGAAAAGGTAACCTGCCTTGCTTTAAACATTTTTAACCTTTTGGGACAGAGAACATTAGAGACCGTAGAATTTGACTTTAAAAAATTCATCATAAGAAGGAGTTATAATGATTTTTCTCTTTCCTTCAGTGTGACCAGTTAGTCTAACTCAATCTTAGACTGGTCCAGGAATTATTCCAACATGAGAGATTTCCTATTAAGATTGCTAAAGATTTTTTTCAGCCATTAGAGTTAACTTGGAGCTTGGTCTATTTTACATGAGAAAGAGCCTTCCTGCTGATTCTCCAAGTCACCTCCTCCATACCTAGATGCCAGAGCCTAAGCTTCTTGGTTGCTAATTTACAAGTGAATAAAACTTCCTAGTTCTCCCAAGAGAGGTTTTTTTTTTTTTTCCTATTGTGTTTCAACTGTGTTCAGTTTTGTGTCTCCAATCAGGTCTGCCTTCCTCTGCAGCAGAACTCCAGCAAGCCAGCAGGTCACATCCTGGAGGCACTCAGGCACAGCTGGCAGGATCACTACATTATGAAAATGCACATGAAATATATATATATATTTGTGGCTTTGGTCTGAAACTGGGAAGTAGGTGCATGAAGAGGACTGGACAGCCTATGACGGGCAACTAGATCTCAGAGCTATACCATTCTAAAACAGAGGTATATGCCAAAAGGCCATGGTTTGTTAAAATTACACCATAGAGCCATGTTTGTGCAATAATAATCACAAACTAGCTGCATATATACTCAGAGACAGAAATGAATAGTTCAGGTGGATCTGAGAATTCCTAAGACACGGCACAGTCACCAGCCACCATTTCTCCTAGGCAGGACTATAGAGCATAAATTAATTTTATGCCTCAGTCCCACTTAATTTTATTATAAAAGTAAGGAGGAAATATAGCCTCCAGAGTTCAGACCTGGTGGCAAGAAGCCACATACATTGTGGTTCCCCAGCCAAGATTGGTTTCCATTGTCTTGCTAAACCACACCTAAGCTACTCTGGAATCCTGCTGTTTATCGCTGTGCCTCTCCTGGGACGTGCATCCTGCCAAGACATTCCACAGGACCCTGGACCCTGGTTCCATCCAGTTCACCTGCTAACAGCTGGGACATCCCACCGTGCTTCATGCCATAATTCCAGGCGACTGCGCAGAACTGACTGGGGGCGGGACCTTCCCTCTTAAAACCAAACTAGAATCTTAAATAAAATTAGACGCTTTGAATGGAGTGATTCGTCTTAGCATCCATTTTCTTCTCCTACCCTAGTTTCGTTTCAGCCCCAGACCGTCTTCCAGGGGACCCAGTCTGTAATGTGAGTCAACCATAGGCGATAGACCCCAACATTAGGGGATTTAGGGTTAGGGTTATGCTTAGGTCTAGGGCTAGGCCTAGGGCTAGGGCTAGTGTTTGGGTTACATTTAAGTTTATGTTTAGGGCTAGGGTTCATACTAGATATAGTGATAGGAATTGGCTTGGGTTTGGGTTAGGGTTCGGGTTTGGTTCTGGTTAGGATTAGGCCTAGGGCTAGGGTTACAGTTAGGGCTTGAGCTAGGGTTAGGTATAGGTTTAGGGTTTGATTTAGGGTAAGGATTAGGGCTGTTGCTGATCTTGTGGCTGGCCCTGGGGCTTGGCCTGGAGGTAAGTCTAGAGCTAGGGTTAGGGTTAAGTTTAGTTTTAGGGTTAGAGTTGGTGGGTTTGGTTAGGGAAAGGGGTACGGGTTAAGTTGCAGTTATGGCTCATGCTAGCGTTAAGGCTATGGATAGGCCTAGTGCTAGAGATAACTCTAGAGTTAGGTTAAGGTTTATGTTTATGTTTAAGGCTAGTGCTAGGGATAGGGATAGGAATATATTTGAGTCAGGATTAGATTTAGGATTAGAGCCAGGGCCAGTGCTTGGTCTAGGTATAGGGGTAGGGCTAGGTTTAGGGTTAGGGTTAGGTTTAGTGTTAGTGTTAGGGCTAAGTTTAGGACTAGGACTATGGATAGGGCTAGGGCTTTATTTTGTGTACCTTCTCATTGAAAGTACTTTTCTAATAGGAATATCGAATTGTACTGGGTTCTCTGAAATGTTTGTGTGAAATACATTTTAGTAAAATGGACTGGCTTCCCGTTTTAAATAGAAAGTAGTTACGAAGCAGAGTGAACTGATTGTGTTTTGGTGATGACTTCTGTTTTGAGAAACATTCTCATTTTCTTCTTAAAAACACATGTTTTCCACCTAAGTTCTTTAAAGCTAACTATATATTGGAACACTAAATGAAACACTCTTCTGATTATTACCACAGGGAGTAACACTCAGGCATGCACATTGTACTCTCTTTTAAATAAAAATATAAATGTAATTGTACTGGAACTCTTTTTTTTTTTTTTTTTGGTTTTTCGAGATAGGGTTTTTCTGTATAGTCCTGGCTGTCCTGGAACTCACTTTGTAGACCAGGCTGGCCTCGAACTCAGAAATCCGCCTGCCTCTGCCTCCCGAGTGCTAATGTAGGTCAGGTGTAAAGGTCTGACAGTCCCCGAAGAATGATACCCCAGACTCCAATCATATGCAAAAGCAAAGTGCATTTACACAGCAGGATTTTCTGCATGCAGGAGTCTCTCCAGTCAGAAACAGTCACCCAGTGGACTGTCAAGCCCAGCTTTATTGTCAGTTGGGAAAATTCCAGGGAGGGATATGTGTCCTTTTACCTTGATTGGTTAGCACTATCTCTAGGGGGTCTGTCTGATTCTATTAATGGTTAATGCTCTGGGAACCTTTCAGGACTGTTGTTTGCTCATTCTACTTGCCTATTTTTGCTTCAGGCCAGATGACAAGGTGTCTTTGTATTGAGTGCCTGTTGCTGTGTTTGGCTGACCACAGGTTCTTGAATCCAGGTTCTCATTTTTGGAAAACAGCAGCTTATGTTTACTTTAAAATTACTAAGTTGAACTTGTCATGGAGTAAGTTTAGCCTGACCTTAGTCCTTTCACAAGCAGCTTTTGACCTCAGAGATCATACACACACACACACACACACACACACACACACACACACACACATACATGCACACACACACACTGGATATCTGTTCTATTGTAATAATTCCAGTGCTTTCCCTCACACATAAACACCTACTTGTTTGTTACATGTAAATGACCACTTTACCGCCTCGCTGGCAAGAACGGACATGGCCACCAGAATCCTTCTACAAGCATACCTTTATTACATCATGCGGAGAAAGAGAGTGAGCCCTAGATGGGTCCCACTTAAATACACCTCAGTGTGACGTGTGTCGTCAGGATTGGCTGACTGCCCATTACCTCAAGTTATGCCCTGGGATGGGCAGTGACTTACATGGCTTTGTAAAGAGCGCATGCGCACTGAACTTGTTTGCTTGTCCCAGGCTGAGGGTGGTGACAGGATGTCTGCGCCATCTTGGAATGGTGGCAGAACCGGCTCAGGCGCAGCTCTCTACAGTTACATTGGTTTATTTTATGAAGTATGGCCTAAAGACCACACAAGCCCAGCCATAAGAAATAAATAAGTAAAAATCTCTGAAAGACAAACATTGGCTGGGCACTAGATAGGCACATACACGTGTGTGCACACACAGAGACACACACAGAGAGAAAGAGAGAAAGAGAGAGAGAGAGAGAAGGAAAGAGAGAAAGAGAAAGAGAGAGAGAGAGAGAGAGAGAGAGAGAGAGAGAGAGAGAGAGAGAGAGATGAAACAATTTCAACTGCCATGCATATCTCCCTACTCTGACTATGGAGGAGAGATTGAGGAAAGCTGACATAGTGGATACTGCAGAAGCATGGAGAGTCAGGGACCAGAATGACTTACTACACCAATAGCTATTTCAATGAAGATGTAGATACAGATGCTAAGAAATCTAATCCAATCCTAGCCTGCTAAAAGTAATGGCAGTGGCCATGGGTCAGGGATATAAGAAATTTAAGATTCCAATATTTTTTACTGTTGTACCTCACAGTTTTTGTTTTCATTGTTGTTGTTGGTTGTTTGTTTATTTCTATGTATTTCCAGGAAGTATGCATTCATTGATCTGTGTATCTTAGAAATAATCAAGTATTTTTAAGTAAAAATGGGAAAACTAGAACACACGTGTATGCTTTTCCCCATTATTATTTTTTGTTTCATGTACCTAGGAGGCTCCTCAGATATAATTCTGTAACACTAAAATGAAGGACAGAAGCTTAGTGAATAGCCTGTTTCTTCCCCTGCCTGCCATGTCTCTGTCTTTCATAGGTTCATTTCCCACCACACCACAACATACAGGGCAGGCAACAAGCAGCTGACAACCACCCACAACTCTAATTTCACCAGATCTGCCCCCTTCGTCTGTCTTCTGAATACACCAGAAATTCACAGAGCATATAGACAAAAAGACAGACAGACAGGCAGGCAGGCTGGCATAATGAAGCCAGGTAATTAGGCAGGTTGGCCAGTGTTGGACTCCAGGACTGCGTACACCACAGAACTGATTGATTAGGGTCACAATTCAGGTTCCAGAGGTGAACTGTGACATTGAGTTAAGATCCTACAGGACTTTTATTCCTTAAAACCACAAACATCTGTGTCAAGTTATTCCACCAATTTGGATTTAGGGATAGGGGGATTTCTTAGGAACATGTCTTTGTTGTACACTTACCCTTCTCCCATTGCTTTGTGTATTCATCTGTGGCAGGGAACTTGTCTTGTCTAAAGTTCATGTCTCATTCACCAAACAGAATGTCAATGACCCAAGTAAATGTCTCTTTCTGCTATGTAGGATGCCAGTCTTCAAGGAGGTCTTAGGAACTTAAACTTCACTCAGCCCCTACTCAAAATAGAAGTCTTATTTCAAATAATTTCGTATATTGTATCAAGTGTGTCTCTTATGTTGGGGTCCATCCCAGGAGCAGGTTTTAAAAGCAAATACCATAAAAGCTTATACACAAGTGCAGGAAGTACTGCTAGGTGGTTGGTTCAGATCCAAAGCAGCTCTGATTTTTATCATGACTGGTTTCCCAGGGCACAGAACCTAACAAAATATGTAAACAACGTGGGCATGAGAATGTTTCCTAATAACAATAGAAACAACATATGAGAATGTCTCCTTATAAAGTAGTACCAGACCAAAATAGCAGGCTAGTCAGGTAACGGTTACCTAGGCCTTAACATTTTACCTAGGCCTTAACACTCCATCTAGGCATTAATATTTTACCTAGATATTAACAGCCAGAAGCTTTGACCTCTGAGCCACCTCACTGCAATGGAAATTTTATACTCAATAGCTACTGTACTGCAGCATTGCTTTTCTGCTCATCGAGTTGTTTTTAATTTTCCATGCAAGCATGCACACATGTATATATGGATGGGTATCTTTTTCTGTATTCATTGATTTATTTATTAAAGCAAAGTTTCTCTACATCGTGGCAAAACACACTAGGCATCTCATACTGGCCTCTCACTCCTTCCTCTCCTTCTGCCTCCCCAGTGCTAAGATTAAAGGCATGTGTCACCATGCCTTTAATTTTGCTCAATTTTGCTTTTCCTATTATATACTGGTGGGCGTCTAAAGTAGATTTATTAATTTAGCAGCCATTGTTTATACCAACCTGAAATTATCACTAGCCAGTAGAAGTGCACCAAGCAATCATGTAACTGCCAAGTTAAGAAGTCCCTCACACTGCTACAATAATAAAAGACAAGGCCATTACCAGCTCAGGACCTTCCACACATCATCCACTGTGCTAGAGATGTTAGAGGTCCAAGCTCAAGCTTAAATAAAGATTATTTGCTTTTGAATGAGTTGGATTCCTGGTGGTTTTGTGTGATCTGTGGAGACCTTATGTTCTGGCTATAACCCTTCCTTCCTTCCTTCCTTCCTTCCTTCCTTCCTTCCTTCCTTCCTTCCTTCCTTCCTTCCTTCCTTCCTTCTCTTCTCTTCTTTGATCCCAGAATTGTTTTGTGCTTATTTGTTTTTAATTTCTTGTTCTGTAAATTTATTGTACCTTGACCTTACTAAGATGGAAGCCACCAAGTGACGCCATCACCATCTCAATTGATGGAAACAACCATGTAACTTAAACCAGAATGGCAGCAGAATGTTGATCTCACAAATTTATTTGTTTGTTCTTATTTCTTTTTACTTATTGTCTTTAATTTAAATTTCAAAATATACCTGTGTGTGTGTGTGTTTGTGTGTATATGGTTGTCTATCTGTGTGCATTGGTGTGAAAGCAGACACATGAATGCATGTATATATTATACTGCAGGCCTGTGATGGAGGTGGAGTGGGTAGGTGGCATGCAAACTGTGTGTGTGTGTGTGTGTGTGTGTGTGTGTGTGTGTGTGTATGTGCAATAAAAGCAGCTTCATGCCATTCAGTTATCATTATTTGTTTAATGTATGCATGTGTGTTTGTATGTAGTTAGTTACTTACTCAGACTTTATTTATTGGAAACAAGGATTCTCTGAAAAGGGTTGCATCTGCCAAGCTGACTTTGAATTCATAGATCTGATTGCCTCTGTCTCCACTCTGATGGAGTTAAGGGAGTGGGCCACGACACCCAGCTTGGCTTCCTTTTTCTTTCTTAACTTCAGGGAGGCTTTTTGTTTTTTATCTATTCTTTTGCTATTTTAGAGTATATTTAGTTTTCAAAATCTCTCTCTCTCTCTCTCTCTCTCTCTCTTTCTCTCTCTCTGTAGTAAGAGATGTGTGTGTGCGTGCGTGTGTGTGTTGTATGTAGAGGATGTGTTGAGTGTGAAACTATGATCCAGAAACTTTCTAGGTCACAGATTAAAAGTTTTCAATAACCATGTGAAGAAGTGTGTGTGTGTGTGTGTGTGTGTGTGTGTGTGTGTGAGAGAGAGAGAGAGAGAGAGAGAGAGAGAGAGAGAGAGAGAGCACCCAGGCTTCTTCTCTTCCTACCTGGCCCCCAATATCCACCAGAACTTGCTTTGTTCTTTGTATTGCACTATGGCAGTATTGTGCCCGTGCATGATCTCAAGCCCCAAAAGACCACTAAGGAGCCAATTCCAATGCAAGTGCACTAGAGTCTTTTTATTCAAACTTAAGCTTGGGCTCACCACCAACCCTGACAGAGCAAGATGGTGGGGAAGCCCTGAGTCCAGTTTCAAGCAAGTAGTTTTAGGGGCAAGCAAACAAGCAAGGGGGCTTCCAGTTTGGCAAACATCTGACTTGGGGGTTATTGTGAAATGTGTTGTCCTTTAAAACAATTGGCTGGTGCTGGAAGCCAACGCATAAACTTAACTTCTGCTTTCCTTTTGATTGGTGGTTGTTAGGGAGTAACCTGAAAACTAGTGCCAGGTACAGTCTTGTTGGGTAATAACTTGGAAACTAGTGCTAGGTGCAGGCTTGTTGGTTAACTGGAGTTCAACTTAGGTCAGGTTCTCTAAGATGGAGCCTGAACACAAGACAGAATTAATCTGGTCTCTGAACAGCATCCCAATGTATGTACTCTGGTGAAATTTATAGCTCTAGTTGTCTATCTTAAGAAAGAAAAGAAAAGAAAAGAAAAGAAAAGAAAAGAAAAGAAAAGAACCACCCCTGCAGTACAAAACACGGAAAACTTCTCTAATACAATCCAGTATGCCTTCATGATCAAAGTTCTACAGACAATATGACTATAGGGAATATGTCTCTATCAAATAAAAGCCAGAATAGTTTTTGTTTTGTTTTGGCTCAATGGCCTCAAATTCACAGAGATAAGCCTTTCTCTTCAACCACTTCTGCCAAAACAAAACAAATCAAAATTTGCGCAATTGGTAGGTAGAAACATCTGGATCTTTGAGTGTCAGTCCAGTCTGGTCTACAGAGTGAGTTTCAGGACAGAGAGGACTAGAGAGAGGCAGGGGGCAGGGAAGTGGCATCTTACAGACATCATCATCCTAAATTGAGAAAAGCTTGAAGCAATTCAGCAGGAGACAGGGGGATTTATACCCATTGTATTCTTCCTATTCTCCAAACATCATTGAAGGGTAAAATTGTTAATTATTGTTTGAAATGTTGGAATCTCCTCAGAGGACACATGGAAGTTAGAAAATTTTTCAATAGCCTTTTGTGCATGTTCTGTAGACTGACTATGGAGGAGAGACTGAGGAAAGTTACAGCAGTGGATACTAGAGAAGAGTAGTAAGGGACCAGAATGACTTGCTAGACTAGTAATTATATCACTGAAGATATAGATACAGATATTAAGGAGTCTGACTCCATCCTTGCCTGCTAAAAGTAACAGCAGTAGCCATGGATCAAGAGTACAAGAAACTCAGAATTCCAATACAAACCAAAACAATTTCTTTTAATGAGAATAACTAAAATCCAAACTAAATCAAAACAAAATTTCAGAACATGGGAGTCAGAGGGAAGTGAGTCCAACAAGCAGATGAACACCATTCACAACTCTAATTTCTGTAGATATGTCCCCTCTCTGTCTGGTTTCTGGATGTACCAGGAATGTGGAGAGTTCAAGACAGAAAAGTATTCAAAAATATACTTGTGCATTACATTTTAGATTCTCCTGAAAGATATCTATGGTGACAGTATTCCATGGCCCCTATATACTCCCTGAGAGCCCTGCTTACTCCTTCTATGAACTTTGACTTGACCTTGAAGGTCCAGGTAGAACCAGATTCTACTGAACACATCCTCCAGATGATTGTTCCTTGACATCCTTTGATGGTATCTGTTGATAGCATTGACCTAAAAAGCAAAGCAGCTCTCACTGTGACTGCTTAGTCTCACCTCTTTTCTCAAATCTTTTTTGTTTGTTTACTAAATGGAGATAGTAGAAATGCATATGCCTTGACATAACTTGCAGGAGTTGGTTCTTTTTTTCCACCATCTGGGGCCCAGGGGCTGAATTCAGGTATGCAGGTTTGTCACCAAATAACTTTATCATCTGAGCCACCTCACCAGGATTTTTTTTAAAAGTAGCATAGTCAGCTACTTTGACTTTCAAAATATTGTTTGTAAAAATTAGTCTTACATTTTAATATTATTGTTTTAATTTTTTCTTTTTTTCTATTGAAGATTTTTCTTTTTAATTCTATGTACATGAGTGGTCTATCTGCATCTACCCCTGCATGACAGAAGAGGGCATTAGAACTCACTATAGATGGTTGTAAGCCACCTATAATGGAATTCTTATGGCTTCTTGGAATTGAACTTAGGGACTGGGGAAGAATAGCCAGCACTCTTAACCAATCAACCAACTCTCTAACCCCATTACTTCTGTTCTTATCTGCCTGGCTGCTCTAGTTTATTTTCTCATGAATATTCTCCTGGCATAATAAAGTTTATCTTACAATCTGCACTCAGAAGGGACACACATCTATAATGACATGCTCATATTGAGTATCAATTACTGAAAATCAGAATTTGGAACAAAAGGTTTCTTTCTGTTTGTATTTATCCTGGAAATATTTATATAGAGTAGAATGCTCTGCTCCCCGATATTTACCTGCCTCTGCCCTTCTTCCTGAGTTCCTGGACTATTAGTGGGCCACCACCATGACAGACAGATTCCTCTTGGTGTCCTATAACCACAGTTAAGTTCCTATTAGTGAATATGGGATTAGCTTAGAGATTCAAGATATCTGACTTGGCTTATAGACTAAGAACTTGTAGCTGGGTGTGTAGAAGCAGTGTTCCATTGAACTATACAGAAGACCCTAGCCTGAGTTTTCCATTTGCATTCAGTGCCCTGGATTAACTAACATTTTCATGTATTTGAAAATCCTTTGGAGTTTTGGCAGGTTGAAGGATAAGCATGAATCTCAGAATTTCACTAAAGATCAAGTGTCCCTTTCCTTTCAAACTGAAGTTAGGTTTCTTTTTGAGAGAGGATAGGTGCTTGTGGTGGGAGTGACTCAGGGTTCCTCCAGCTTTTAGACTTGGAGCCAGCCAAGACAACTATGGGAGAAGACACAGCTCAGGTGCACTAAATACTTACTTCCACAAGGTGGCACCCCACACCTCACATCCATATCCACATTGCTTCAAGACAAGCACCTGATGATGTTTGTCCAGAAAAGGTCACATCAACACCACTCTTCTGTTTCCCTATTTACTAAGTAGGACCACTGAGCCCTACTAAATGGAGACCACCCTTATAGACAGCATAGAGCTGTGGTCAGGATGGAGAAATGTGATATTTTAAGTCCTGTCATTAGTATGAATTACAAGTTGACATTGTGCTCTATGCTATCATACAATACTATATGGAGGGCTTTGGTTGATACTTACTAATATAAATATATAAGAATTAAAAAAAAAAGGCAAGCCGGGCTTGGTGGCACACGCCTAAATACCAGTATTTGGGAGGCAGAGACAGGCAGATTTCTGAGTTTGAGGCCAGCCTGGTCCACAAAGTGAGTTCCAGGACAGCCAAGGCTACACAGAGAAACCCTGTCTCAAAAAACCAAAATAAATAAATAAATAAAAAATAAAAAAATAAAAAAGGCAGAGGTAAATCATTTTATCTACAGATAGTATGATAACATTCATGAAAACCTCAAGAATATCACCAAAAATGATATTTTCATCATTAAGGAAAAATTTCAAGCTGAATGACAATTATTATACATGAATTTTAGAAAAAAATCAAAACAAAAGCATATATTTGTAAATACTGAACAAAATAACACATTTTTATTTTTAAATTTTATTTTTTTTCAATCAGTGTATTTGTTCCTATATTTTGTATGAAAGTGTGAACACATGAATGTCTCTATGGCAAGAACAAAGTAAAACTGTCCTGAGGGAAAAATAAATGATAGACAAGTGTAAGCACAGAGGAAAGGAAGTATAATAGTAAGGAGGTAGAGAATATGTCCAATATACAGCACATACTTATGTAAAAATTACAGACCACACACACACACACACACACACACACACACACACACACACACACTTATGCAGTAGCAGCAAGGTTCTCCACAGATAAAAGAACTTGCTGTATAGTATGATTACCTGAATTTAATCCCTGGGACACATGGTGGAATTTAAGAACTAAAAATTATGGCACATATGTGCACAGACACCAACACATACAATGACAAAGAAAACTTTGAAAATTAATAAGCATTTGTAGTTGGAGGCATAAGCATTGAGACTTGGAGATGAAGTATCCCCAATGTTCAGTTACCTCCAAAAACCCCAATCCTCAGCTCACAGGTTGGGTTAGGCTAATGTATCCTATTAAAGTGTATTCTATTAAAGACTTAAGATTGTGTGTGTGTGTGTGTGTGTGTGTGTGTAAGACAGAGACCACAAAGGTATTAGGTTAAAAATATCAAACTGCTGTTCCTTTAGCTTAGTTGAAAGAAAGAAAGAAAGAAAGAAAGAAAGAAAGAAAGAAGAGAAAGAAGAGAAAGGAAGAAAAGAAAAAAGAAAGAAAAAGAAACGAATGAATGAACTAAAAAGAATGACGAGAAAAAGAGGAAATCTGAATTAAGGCATGGAGTGAAAGAAAATGGCCTGGTTGGGGGCGGGGTACCGTACTTGAGGGAGGAAAACACTCTAGACCTTTTGCCTGACTTTGAACTTGTCTGACTTTGTACCTGCTACTTCTAAAGGCCCTTTTGATAGCTGCTCCTCTTGTGTCAGTGCAGGTTTCAAGCAAGGCAGCCAGTGGCAGAGCCAGGTTTCCAGCCATCAAACAAGGGTGAGGCTGTTGTGCATTGGAGACCTGGTGCTCTGTTGCAGCTTGAGCAGGAACTCCTGAATCTGAGCAGACACTGCCTCCATCTTTCCACTGTGGTCCTCATTTTCTTGGTTGTAAAATCCCCTACTGTAATGGAAATAGGGAAAATGCAAGAGGGCTCTTTTGTACAAAATAGTTTATTAGGGGTCTTAGGTTCCTGTAGCTTCCTCGAAGAAGGGCTGAAGGCAATTTTAGGGGGACCTATTAATCTTGTATGTGCTAAAAGAAGAGAGGCACATGGATCAACTAACATGGCTAGTGCCATGTTAGGTGATTTTAAATCTGTATCTTCAAGAAAGAGAAACTTTCTCTTTGGCATCTGAAGCATCATGAAGTGAAAATAACTTAACAAATGAAGCTAAAATGAGATGTTTTATCATATTCTGAGCCTTCTATCTGTAATGTTTTTACTTTTTATTTTTATGTTTTGTTTTCCTGTCTGTTTTAGAGAAGAATGAAAAGTTTTACAGGGGAGCTGGGTACTTTGAGAAAATCAATGAGATTGACAAACCTCTGTTTCATTGAGCATTTACCTTGCTTTGTTTGTTTCTATTTTATTGATTTCAACCCTCAATTTGATTATTTCTTGTAATCTACTCTGTCCGCATGCAATTTGTTCTTTCATTTTAAGCTGTCTCGTGTCCTGTTAAGTTATTATTTTAATGTCTTCACAAAACTTTTATGTAGGCTTTTACTGCTATAAACTTGGCTATTGGAATCACATTTATTGTGTGCCATGAGTTTGGATATGTTGTGTATCTATTTTCATTGAATTCTATGAAGTCTTTAATTTCTTTCTAAGTTTTCCTCTTGATACATTTTTCATTCAGCTGAGTTTCATTCATCATTTTCATTCAGTCCAGTTTCTGTGTGTAAGCTTTCTATTGTTCTTGTTTTTGTTGGTATCCAGCATTTATCTCTGGCAGTCTGATGGTATTTAGGGTGGTGTTTAGATTTCCTGGTGTATGTTAAGATAGCTTTGTGTCCACATATTGTAAAGGTCTGAAAATGAGTGAAGGAAAACCCAAGTATAAAATCGTATACAAAAACAAAGAGCATTTATTCTGCAGAAACATCCAGCATACGGTGGTCAACCATTCTTCAAAATAGCAACTGTAGACAAAGATGTTCAGGCCTTCTTATAGGGAAATGGACAAACTCTCTAGAAAGATTAGGTAATCTAAAATTTTATTGGTGGGTGTTAGGGTGTCACAGGTGGTCAGTGATCTGCATGCACATGTCATGAACTTTTAATCATAGGATGACATAGGGGCTGTTCAGCACAGTTGGCCCATTCTGAGATAAGATGCTTCCCTATTTTTGTGGATATCCTCAGGTTGTTCTTTGGGAAGGGGTTTTCTGATCTTGTTCTGGATTTTTATGGTCTGTTTCTGGAGCTGTTGCCTTATGGCCTGTTTTTAAAATCAGACCTGGTCCTTAAATGGAGACAGATGGGGTTTATGTCGTCCTTTCATTATGTGGTCAGTTTTGGAGAAAGTTTCATGAGGTGTAGAAAAATAGGTGTATTCATTTGAGTTTGGGTGAAATATTCTCTAAATATTTCTTAGGTGCATTAGGTTTATAACCTCAGCTCCAGCATTTCTTTGTAGTGAGAATTTTGGAATTTGGTTCTTTAAAACCCAGAAATATCATAAAAATGTACTTTCATTTATTCCTCAGGTGTGGTGGGGTATGGGGCTGCTTCAGGATGTCCAAAACAGCCAACTATGATTTGCGTTTTACTATAGCAAGGGTGTGATTTTGCCAGCTGCAGGTAGCTTCTTCAATTGTCTGATGTTTAGAATTCTTAGAATTTTACAAAGGGCCCAGAGAGTCAGGTTAGGCTGGTTGTTGGTAGTTCATTTTTCATGAGGGTTGGTTGTGGTTTCTTAGGAGTTGTGCTCAAATAAGAAACAAGAAGAAAAGGAATTAGATTCTGGAATCTGTTTCCTTTCCTCTCTCCCCATACCCCCTTTTCTCTTCTATCTAGTGTTAGAAGATTGACAGGATAGAAAAAAGATAGAGAAAGTTGGAGAAAAAAAGAACCTAGAAAGCAGTAAAGACAAGCTACATTTGTCTGTTTATGTCTGGGCTACCCGCCTATTGGTGAGAGTGGAATATTGAAGTCTCCCACTTTCAGTGTAAGTGCCAATGTGTGATTTAAGCTGTGGTAGGGAGTGGGCATAGATGTTAAGAATACCAACTTTCTCTACGAGTACACAGTATTCTTATCTATCTCTTCTAATTAGTTTTGGTTTGAACTTTATTTTGTCAGATATTAAAATTGCTACACCTTTATTGTTTCATATGTTTAATTGCTAGGAATATGTTTTTCTAAACCTTTACCCTGAGGTGATGTGTATCTTTGATGTTAGGGTGTATTTCTTATATGCAGCTGAAGGATACATCATATTTTCACATCCCTTCTCTTAGTCGATGTCTTTTTAAGGTAATTGAGACCATTGATATTGAGAGTTATGAGTAAACAATGATTATCAATTCCTATTATTTTTATTTTATTGTTGTGTTGTGTGTGTGCTTCCCTGTTTTGACTTTGCTGGACTAAGATTATTTATCACCTGGCCTTTTAGGGTTGTAGTTAACCTTATTAGTTTGGAGTTTTCCTTCTAGCAGCCTCTATATGTCTAGGTTTATAAACAGATGTTTAAAGTTTGTTTATCATGGAAGGTATGATTTTCTCCATATCTTTCTATAGTGATTAAAAGTTTCACTCAGCTTGGTAGTCTAGGCTAGCATTTGTGGTCTCATGTTTGTGGCACACCTGTCCAGGCTCTGATGGCTTTTAAAATCTCTATTGAGAATTAACATGTAATTCTAATAGGTCAGCATTTATATCTTAGTTGACATTTCCCTTGCAGGTTTTAATATGTATTATATGTTCTCTTCATTTAGTGTTTTGGGTAATATATGCCCAAGGGATTTTTTTCTCTTTTCCAGGCTATTTCATACTCTGTATGCTTCTTTTACTTTGACAAGCCTCTCATTTAGGTTAAGGATATTTTCTTCTACAGCTTTGTTGATAATTTTTTGACCTGAGTGTCTTCTCCTTCTTCCTCTATACTTTATTATTCTTATATTTGTTCTTTTTGTAGTAATATTTCTTGGATGTTTTGTTCCTAGATTTCTTTCTTTCTTTTTTCCTTTCTTTCTTTTTTTCTTCTACTTCAACTATTTTTTTCTTTTGGACCTAACATTTTCTCTGATTTATGTATCTATTTCTTCTATCGTTTCTTCAATGCCTGGGGTTCTTTATTCTGCCTTTTGTATTTTGTTGTTAAGGTGTGCCTCTGAGGGTCCTATGTGAGTTCTTAAATGTTTCATTTCCAAATCTTTCCCAGTTTACATTTTCTTTATTGATTCTGTTTTCCTTTCAGGTCTTGGACTATGTATTATTCATTTTTATTCCACAATTTGTGTTTTCACATTTTTAAAATTTTTCTCTTTAAGGATTTCTATCATGTTTGTAAAGGCTTTTTAAAGGTCTTATTCTTATGCTTCAGCCATGTGGGAACATTCAAAGCCTTCTGTATAGGGTCTCTAATGGAGATATATTACCCAGGCTATTACTGGTTGTGTTTTTACTGGTTCTGTTTCTATGCTGGTGTGGAAGTGAGAAAATTGTAATTCTAGGAGCTGATATTTGGTTTTGTGTTATAGAAAATATTTAATCTCAATCTGGGGTTTCTACTACACCTTTGGCCATTTAGTTCCTGGATAAAAGACACATATGACCTTTATACTTATAATAAGCCATGCATAGCACAAGAGCTGGGCAGATATCTATCCTCTATACTATTATGTCTATTTTCCAGTCAATAATACCATTATGTAATTTTCCATGTTTTGCCTGGGCTGCTCTTAAGTCCAATTAGCCAATCCACATGGCCATTATTTCATAAATCACCTAACCCATGGTGGCTTCCTCCCCTCTTCACTTTCTTCTCCTACCCCTCATGGTTCTCATTCAACCCCAACCCCAGAAACCCAAAAGCCTGTCTATCTCTTTTGTCCATCTATTAGCTATCGGCATCTTTATTTACCAATCAAAATAACTTGGTGATAAGGTCACATAATATCACTTGGGTCTAGAAGTGGACTCTCTGTGGCATTGAGATTTTAGATAAATGCTCCTTGACTAAGCTCTATTTCCAGGCCTTCACCAGAATTTTATAAACAATTCATTTAAAAACAATCCTAAGTCTTTTTCTTTGCAGGTGTGGTTGTTTGAATGATAATGTCAGGGCTGGAGAGATGGTTCAACAGGTAAGAGCACTGACTGCTCTTCCAAAGGTCCTGAGTTCAAATCCCAGCAACCACATGGTGGCTCACAACCACCCGAAATGAGATCTGATGGCCTCTTCTGTAGCTGTCTTAAGACAGCTACAATGTACTTATGTATAATGATAAATAAATCTTTAAAAATTTTTTAAATGCTTGGCAGTGGTGGTGCACACCTTTAATCCCAGCACTTGGGAGGCAGAGACAGTAGATTTCTGAGATTGTGGCCAGCCTGGTCTACAGAGTGAGTCCCAGGACAGCCAAGGCTATACAGAGAAACCCTGTCTAAAAAAAAAAAAAAAAAGAAAAAAGAAAAAAAGAAAAAAAAGTCACACATAGGACCATTTATTTAAATTCTTGTTCCTAAGCTCATGCAAATGTTTGCAAAGGGTTAGGAGGTTTGATCTTGTTGGAGAAGGTGTGTCCTTTGAAGCAGGCTTTGGGGTTTCAAAAACCCATGTCATTCCCATTCAGTTCTCTTTGCCTCCTGCTTGTGAACCAAGTGGATACAAGCTTTCAGCTACTACTACAGTGCATGCCTACCTGATGCCATGCTCACAGCCATAATAGTGATGAAACTGTGAGCCCTGAACTGAAGTATTATCTTTTAGAAGTTGCTTTAGTCTGAGTACTTTAGCATAGCAATAGAAAAAAAATAGAAAAAAAGAAAAAAAGAAAAAAAATAGAAAACCTAAAATAGCAGGTAAGTAAATGATTTTAACACTAAGTATACCATCCTGAGTTTGTTTAAAATTCAGGAGTGTAGGGAGAAAATTAATTTTAACAAGTTTTACACTGACTTCCAAACATATGCAATGATATATGTGCACCTACACACACACACACACACACACACACACACACACACACACACTCACACTCACACAACACACACATTTGATAGAAAAATGTAAACAAAAAAGTTGAACAAAAACTTTACAGCCTTCAAGGTATTAGACTTTAGGGAAATAATATTTAAATAACTAATCCTTTGAGTCTAGAGCAAAATATATGACAAGTTACATAAGATTCATTTTGACTTCTCAACTTTAATTTTTAGTGTATAGATCTTTATTTGTTTATCATATCTATTACTATTGATGATATTCTAATAATGTTTAGCTTTAAATTGTGTTTGTAAAATTTCATTTTTGATGTAATTTTCACATGCAATATAAGACTTTGTGTATCATGAATATTTCTTCCCTACTTCAAAGTTTGGCTGTATGAGGTAGACACCCCTTTATGTTTTCATACAGTTAGCCTGTTCCATTTTGTTTCTTGTGACAGGGTGCCTATGTATCTGTGAATGGTTTGGAATTCATTATGTGATCCAGGCTACCCTTAAATTCATATAGATCTGCCTGAAATTGCCTCCCAAGTGAAAGTATTAAAGGCATAAGAAACCATGACAAGTTTCATTTTGAATACCTACTGTTTAATAAAATTTTTTTCTTCCTTCTTTCCATAGAAATATTAACAAGTTTATTTTTGGAGTAACAGCAATACCTCTACCTTGGGTACATTCAGACTCTTGGGAAATTAACTTCCCTTGGTTGTACTTTTTGGTATAGATACCATTGGGGTATCTATAGACAAACTGTTATTTATACTTTTACTCTTTATTAAAGACAAACTTTTGAGAAAAGATTAAGACAGAAATAAATAGATAAGTAATACACAAAGTGGTTAAAATAATCCCTTGGCTAGCATGAGGGCTGTGTGAAACACAGGAAGATTATGACCCAACTCTTAGGGCATTGTAATGAGCTCACTACCTTAAAGTTGTTATAGTTCTTTAAAATAATTTTGTGTTTTATTTTTTGAGATTTTTTTATTCATGCATTCTTTATTTATATAATTTTTACCCCTTGCTCTCTTCCTTTCAGCTCACCCCTCTCAAATTTATCACTTTAAAAACTATATTCACACACACACACACACACACACACACACACACACACACATAACATACTGTGTCAATTTATTGGTGCTAGAATAAGTTTAGAAGTGACTGCTTAAGGATTGGCTAACATCATGGTACAATCTTTGGAAATAAAATTCTCTCTCTCTCTCTCTCTCTCTCTCTGTTAACTGTTATCTATCTAGGAGTTGGACCTAGTGAAATTTCTCCCATTGTAATTGGAATATTGACTGATGTTATCATTATTCAAGTCTTGTTTGGGCAGTAATATTGTAAAGAGTTTATGAATGCCATTTCTCATTTATGCCTAGAAGGCAATGTCTTACAGTAGGTATTGTGGACCTAGGCTCTTTCTGCTTCTTCTGTGATGTTCTGTGAGCCATAAGTCCAGGGATTGCACTGTAAATTTACAAGTTGGGGTGGTATATCCCATTGCCACATATTCTTTTCACTTTGATCAATACTTGTTATAATTTTCATCTGGCTCAAAAAGAAGCTCCTTTAATGTGGTGTGAGAGTTTTCTGTGGTTATAATGATCTGTGTTTAGAATACTGCCAAGGTCCCACCTCAGCATGAGGAGTGTCCTTTAAAAGGGGGTTGGGTGGGAGGGGTGCTGATTAAATAATAATTCTGAGTCAGTAGTGGATACAGTTGTCAGTTCAAGTACTTTCTCTTTACTGGAGGATTATCATCATTCCTCCTTTCCCGTTCTTCCTTCCTCTGACTTCCTTCTACACATTCTTTTGAATTTGCCCTTTTACACACCTTCTCCCTTTTTATTCTTTTGCCTTCTCATTCTTTTGACTAATCCCAACCAGAAAACCTAAATCCAGTCTTCTATTTAATACATTTAAATTTAAACACCATCAAGGCTTTAATCATTATTAATAATACTTTAAGAAATACTTACTTTATATAATTTGTATGAATTCCAGATAATTTGTTTCAAACCCCACTTTATTAAAACAAAAGCAAAACACAAAGCAAAAGCACATTTCCTCATAGATTTTACACAGCCAGTTCTTCCTGAATAGTTGGGCACAGAGCTCTTCTAGTTTCCTGGTATGGCAGACAATAGTCTTTAGTAACTATGTTTCAGGTAAAAAAACAGAAAGGTGACTGATTACTAAGGTTAAAATAATTTCTTACAAAATTTTAAAATTTATGCAACTAACATAGGCATTGTCATTGTCAGTCCTTCAAATATCCAGGAAAGCAAAGTACTTACTTTTTATATGCTTATATATCATGTTTCAATTCTCTAAACTTTGTTTCCTATCTCAGCAATTCCATAGCCTTATGGACTCTCCTTCAAATAATATTTGTTTCTACATTGTGTACAAGTCTTCTTCCTACAAAATAATCCCTTCTATCATTTGCTTATTTTCTATAGATTTCTTTTCCTGTCCATGCCTTTTCTTCTTGAACACATTTTCACTCTCTATCCTTTATGTCCCCAAGGTACCTTTGCTAATTAATGCCTCAGTCAATAGAAAAGAGGGTACATGTATCTTCTCGCAATTCCAAGTTCAAGGACAAGTCTCACAATGAATTTCAAAGTACCTACAAAGGGCCATGTAGGTTTTTATGGCCTCTATGGTTATGTTGTCTAGATCCATCCCTATGGCCCTAAAGGGCAAGCAAAAGGCCTTTTCCTCATTCTCTACTGTCTCATGACCACCCCAGTTCCTCATTCCCAAGAACTGCATCTGTTTCATTTATTATGGAGTGATTAGCTCTGAGTAATGTGGGAAGTATATTCCCCAGAGAGATATAAAGTAAAATAGAAGAAACAGCAGATCAGCTTCAGGGCAACAGCAACTATCAGCACACATGGGGATCAACAGCCTGGTGATGCTCCAGGGGCAGGAACTGTCTCACACCTCCTTTTACACAGCCAGGCTAACCTGGCAGAATACAGTGAGAAGTGTATTGGTTTAGGATAATGATAGTGATTCCTCCTCTAGGACCCGAAAAGGAAATTTATGGTTGTGTCATGTGATTCAGATTCATGTGATGCTTTGCTGAGGCAAGTCCCATGGAAGGATACATGATGTTTTGAGAGCATATAAATAGGATTCAATGGAAAGGAACAGGGCACTTACATAGCTAACATTGCAATACTTTGTTGGTCTTGCATCTTCACTGATGTTCATTTAGTTGAGAGAGGTATGACAGAGAACTCAAGGCATTCTGGTTGGATTTGGTTGCTCCCATTAACTTTTACTAAATCATTGGAGGCCTGGTGGTTTGTCCTAGATAGTGCCACAACTGCTGATTCCTGTTTAGTATCCTGACACTCTGGAACTGGACAACAGAGATTGGAATCCCCTCAAAGAACTACTTCTAGCAGGACCACATCTCATTGTTCTCTTTATCATTGTATCTCCCCTACCTTTGGATGATGAGCTAGTAGGGAGGCTGAAGCATTTGAGAACCCTTATTAAAGTAGGTTTTGAAAAATCTAAGCCTAAGTGTGAGAAGCCAAATCTTTTAAGTTCAGACACCACTTTAGAGAACTTGAATTCAGGTAAGACTTGTATTTAGCCTTAGTTTTCAAGTTATTCCCCCCACCCCAACAAATCCAGAGCTTTGCTCCAGTTTCTAGGTTAACCCCAACAGACAAGCATCCCAAGATTAATCTCTCCCAATAGTTCCAGGTTAATTCCTTACAAGCCTGCCCCCTGCTTACTGACCACCAATGCAGAAGGAAGCAGAAGTTTAGTGTTTGACTCCCAGCACTAACTAATATTGCTTGCCAGGCTAGAAATGCCCACTCCCCACATGTTGCTTTCTATAAAACCTTACCTTGATAGATATTTGGCATGCCTCTCCACCAAAACTGTCCTACATGCCGGCTGTGGGCTGAGGGGCTCAAGCTAGCTCAAATAAAGTCCTGTTGTGATAGATTCCTGTCTGGTTTGGGGGATTCACTAACACTTCTCTTGGCACTACACAAGGATCTATGACCTCTCTACCCACAGGTGGTTGACTAGATTTATAGTACCAGGCACAATGCACTCCTGTTGAGCAGTCCAATTAAATAGCTACTGGGTACAACCAAGATAATAGTACCTCTAATTAATTGTTGGGATGTCTTTCCACACTGGTCATTGCTATGGCTCTAGGCTTGTAGAAATTTGACTGCCCTTCTCCCTTCATTATTTTTATATCACCTTCTGATTCTATAAGTGCTAGTTCTCAGGGAGGAGGCTGTCACATCAGTTCTAACTTGATTTCTCCAAATTGTATGTCTATAGTATGTGATTTCAACAGGGTCTTACCTGTAGTGGATTTGGTCTTGAGAAGGCTAGGATGAATCCATGACAAATTTCAAACTGGCAGTTAAGGAGACTAAATCAATTATTAATTGAAAAAAAAGACCCAGGCTCCAAATTCACTTCCTGGTAATAGTTCCATAATGCCTAGAGATAGAGTTAGATGAAGCTCATCTACCCCAGAGTTCCAATTGCTTTAAATCAAGCCTGCAGGCTCACTTGCTTATCTCTCTGCCTCGGTCATGGGAGACCACAACATGCTGGATTTCTAAAGAATAAAACACTCTTTGCATGTATATACTATTTGAGTCCCAGGTAAAATTCACCAGTGAATCACGGTCTTTACATCTGGGGCTCATCCAGAATTCAGTGGAGATCCTCTGACCAAGTAGTAGAGTGTTTTTCCAATCATTATGTCTGGTCTCCTGGATGCCTTTTGTCTTGTCCATAACTGTGTTTCTATTTCAGGTTTAGTTTTGGGTTTAATCTGGAGGCCACGAAGGACAAAGCAGATACATATTTTGTCACCTGGCCAGGGACAATAGAAGATTTACTCAAACCCCTACCAAAAGCTGCAGATCTTGCTAGTACTCATCTGGATTCTGAACTACCTGTGGGTCTATGGGCCACTCATGCATGAGACAGCCTTTTGGTTTGTTTTTGTTATCCTGGGAATATCCTTTTGGGTCTCTCTGTATTCTGTTTGTGGTTTTGGTCCTCTTATAAATTTTTTCTTTGATTCCTAGATTGGGACAGGCACTAAACACCCCACTGGGCCTGGGCCTGAACCATTTTGAAGGTATTTGCCGAGTCACAGAAGACTCTGGTCTGTTTTTTCATCCCTGCAAACTAACCATCTTTTGTAGGAAAGAATGGCCCATGTATGGCCTGAGGAGGGGACTTTACTTCTCGCCATCATTTACAGGGATTTAGTTTATGAGGCTTGGGGCACACAGAACAAGTGCCATTGTAAGACCCCTGACTGGGGGTCTCCCCAAGTCTCAGGAATTCGTGCACACAAGGAAGCACACAAGACCCGTCTCTTGATGCAAACACACAAGGTAGAGTTTATTCTCGAAGCTTCGGGTCGACACCTGCCCCCATGAGAGGTATAGGAGTCGACCCCGAAACTCAAATGCTAGGGGTTTATATAGTAAATAGAGTTAG
>CACVCL010031709.1:0-27007 GCA_902729485.2 Mus minutoides | reverse complement strand
GTGTTTTCCTGTAACTCTCTAAGTTTTTCTTCTTTATATGCTTCTAGTTGTTTATCTTTGTTTTCCTGTATTTCCTTCTTATAGTCCTCCATCATCATCATGACCAGTGATTTTATATCCATGTCCTGCTTTTCTGGTGTGCTGTTGTATCTAGGACTTGATGTGGTGGGTGAGTTTGGGTCTGGTGATGCCAAGTATCTCTGCCCGAGGAGACCTGGCGTTGGTGCAGACCAGAAAGGACCTGCTGTTCTTCCCTGGGCCTTTATCAATCTCCTGGCTGATGTCTCAAGTTCCACGAGATTGGGCCAGAACAGAGGCTGTGTTCCCCTGCTCACCTCACTTCCAGAGATATCTTGGGGAGTCCCGAAAGAGCCTAAGAGAGAGCACAGAGCCTGAGGCCCGGGCCCTGAACTCCTGATGTGGTCTTAAAGTCCTGGAGTTGCTGGGCTCAGAGGAAAGATGGCGGGGTGGCAAGTGCTCTGGCTGGGAGAGGCCCAGCCTCCGGTGGGGCGGAGTTCTCAGATCCTGCCCGTGGGGGGAACTGCTGACCAGCTGCTCCCAAAACCACCTCTGCACTGCACTCACGCGTAACCCCAATGCGATCTTAAAGTCCTGGGGTGTCCCTAGCTGTGTCCGCTGGGCTCAGAGGAAGGATGGCGCGGTGGCGAGTGCTCCGGCTGGGAGAGGCCCAGCCTCCGGTGGGGTGGAGTTTTCGGATCCTGCCCATGGGGGCAACTGCTGACCCACTGCTCCCAAAACCACCTCTGCACTGCACTCACGCGTACCCAGATGCGATCTTAAAGTCCTGGGGTGTCCCTAGCTGTGTCCGCTGGGCTCAGAGGAAAGTTGGGGGGTGGCGGGTGCTCTGGCTGGGAGAGGCCCAGCCTCCGGTGGGGCGGAGTTCTCGGATCCTGCCCGTGGGGGGAACTGCTGACCCGCTGCTCCCAAATCCACCTCTGCGCTGCACTCACGTGTAACCCCAATGCGATCTTAAAGTCCTGGGGTGTCTCTAGCTGTGTCCGCTGGGCTCAGATAAAAGATGGCGCGGTGGCGGGTGCTCTGGCTGGGAGAGGCCCAGCCTCCGGTGGGGTGGAGTTTTCGGATCCTGCCCGTGGGGGCTACTGCTGACCCGCTGCTCCCAAAACCACCTCTGCACTGCACTCATGCGTAACCCCAATGCGATCTTAAAGTCCTGGGGTGTCCCTAGCTGTGTCCGCTCGACTCCTACTTCTTGACCCTGGTGTTCCCCTGTACTGGGGCATAAAAAGCGTCCCCTTTTTTCCCTATCTTCTCCTGCCTCCTCCCTGGGGCCCAGTGCTGCCCAGGGCCCCTATTCTGTTCTCAGCTCCTCTGCCATATCCAGCATTGGATGCCTGAGCTGAGAACCTGGTTCCTGTGGCTACCCCTTGTCCACCACCCACCTGTGGGATCAGTGGCTTAACACAGCGAGATGTCCACCAAGAGCTGCATGGAAAGGATCCAGCAGTCTTCCTGTGTCTGCCCACCCAGAACTGGAACTCTGGTGGGAAGCAGGCATTCTCCCACTCCCCTCTTTTCCTAACACCCACGGCCCCACAGGGAAGCACCCTCATAGACACAGGGGAGGGGTTATGTGATAGGGGGTTTCTGAAGGGGAGACCTGGAAAAGGGAAAACATTTGAAATGTAGATAAAGAAAATATCCAAGAAAAAAAATACAATGGAAAAAGAAGGACGTGGTCTATTTTTTTTTTTTTTCTCTCAACATTTGTATAAAGTAAAAATATGTTTCTGTTTCTATGGAGCCAATTCAGAACTCATCTTCAGTGAACGGAAACTGTTTTGGGGTGGTCACCATAGAACCTATAGAAATCTGGGAGCATATGAAAAATAAAAGAGAAAAATGTTTACTGTGCACTCAAAGCTAATTCATTACTCATGACCTGTCACATGGAATAGGTTTTAACCATGAGTCAAAAATGGTAATGGAAAGAAGTTAGTCATCACATGCAGAATATATAAGACTCACTCAGGGAGGAAGGATCACATCTAAGGAACTCTTGAGTAAACCACAAAAGTTTAGATTATAAATGTATCTTTAGTCTTGCTTGGCCAATGAAAGCCAATAGGGTCAATAGCAGTACTTCAAATCTATTTATCCATGGATGCTGATGAAGCTTTTAAAGGTCTAAGAACGTTTTTGTATTCTGCATTAACATTTTAAAATTTCCCATTAATATCAGTCTTGCATGTGGCTCTAATATTGCCTCGTTTACATAGGATGTTAATCTTGGTAAAAAAAAAAAATCAGTAAAATTCTCTCTGGGGCTTTGCATAATCTTTGCAAAAAAAAAAAAAAAAAAAAAAAAAAAAGTTGACTTTTTCCTTGTTTCCCCACCCTATCCCATGCTCTTTAAGCTACTAAAGTACATTGTATAACAATAGATTGATCAAACTACATCTGCTGTCTGAAATCAGCAAATTGAACTTCACCTAACAATTGGCCTTTCACAGTATTAACACCTTTGGAGCTATTAGAATTTTTCATAATTACTGCCTCCTCTCACCCATGGAGCTATTATAATTGAGAACCAACTTCCAGTAGCTCAGGTATTTAACATCAGTCTCACATAGGGTGAATACTTGCCATAGTTATTATTGACTCTTTAATATGTTGAAGATCTCATATTTTAACAGGACTTGTTAGTTGTTCATTTTGTCCATTTTTATCATTTTCTGGCATTTGTTCCCAGGTAGCTGGGAAAGCCAGTGAGGATGGTCACCTTTCTTCAATTTTATTAACGGATGGCAACATAAGTTCAGTGGGCTGTCTATCTGGATCCTTAATTTCATTACATACCAAAGGGTTGAAATCAGGAATTTCCTATTTTCTTACTTTCTTTGTTGGTTTTTCTCTCAAGCCTTTGTACTATCACTGATAACTTTTTCTACATCTATTTTTGTTGTTCCACAGTTATTTTTCAACCTTCTTTGAAACTTTTTTCTTGCTATATAGGTATTATTTTAACCTCTTTTGTGAGAAAATATATTAAGATTGCAACTAAAAGTAGGGAGAGTTTTTGTTCTGGTGGTCACAATTGCAATAAATACCACGATTCAGCTTTCAAGAAACAATTATTTTCCCTCAACTCCTATAGCTGATCTTTGGGAATCTGAAATAAAGTTTCCAATTTTTTAATGAAACAAAAGTCTAACCATGTAATTAAAATTGTCTTTCCTGTTGGTTTATTTGTTGCCTCAGAAGGTGCTACGTCATTCCTTGCTCTGGGCTTGAGGCTCTGGCTGCTTTGAAGTCTCCTTAGTCTCTCTAGGGGTTTCGGTGGAATCCAAAAATTGGAAGTTTCATCTGGAGACAATCCCAGGTGAATTATTTTTCTGCAGCTTTTTGTCAGGTGTCTCCTATCCTATGCAACATTTCTGTCAGATGATTTCTGCTTTCTGTGATGTTGGTGGGCTTTCTCCTTCTCTGATCATGTAAAATGTCAGATGTAAATATATATTTTATTTGCCAGATGCAGTTAGCTTGGAGGTTTACTGCTGATAAAAACCTCACCCTTTCTAGCTCATTTAGAACTCTGACTGGCTGGTTAAACTCAGCTGTTCTGGTTCAAACTCCTCTCCACGATCACTGGTTTACATGGTTTTCTCTTGGCTTCTGACTGATTTGCTCTGCTTGAAAAGAATACCTCTGAATTCTACAAACTGAAATAAATTTAATTCCATTCATCTCTCTCCCTTTCTGATCTTTATCACCCTTTTTCTTATCTCTTCTCAAAAGAATTGGATGTATTCTATTTTTGACTCATTCTGTGAAATCTTTCTCTAATTCGTCACTTTGTCTGCCCCTCAATTAGACCCAACTTTAAAGCATGACTGCTTCCTTCTACAGACTAACTTTGCCTACATTGTTTATTATTAAAGTTGTGTACATCAAAATTCCAGCAGAATTACACAAACCTAAAAGGTCTTTGGATGTGATTTCTGCCCTGGAGGCATTGTGCTGCATTAAAAATCCTCTACATCATAGAAATAAAAGACAGAGTCAAATATTTTTTTAAAAATGGCAGACTTTTATAAATCATGAATTTGTGCTCTAATAAGAATGATGAAATGTGTTTAGATGTTCTACTTCCTCCCTCAGGGTGTCCACGCACCACTGTAAACCAGGCTGGAAGGAGTATAGAGTCTAAAACTGGTGAGTTTGGCAGGATCCTGGTCCAACAGGAAATGAATGTTGAGAAAGTGGATCGGGAATTAGAAATCTTCTCAGAGGATTTTTAGTATTACAGCTCATTTAGACAGTACTCAGTGAAATACTTTGTGATATTACATGTTATTTGGAATAAACAGGGTTTTTATATGAACCTTGGGGAATAGGAAGGGCTGTTCAGGGTGAATGTAATTCACTAACTGTAGCCTAACTGTAGGGAAATGCCTCATTTGTATGGAGGGGCCTTCCAGAATGACCAGGTGCTTGCTAAACATTTCTTATCTGGAGAAAGGAAGTTAACCTGTAATTTTTCCAATGATGATTTGACATTTTTAAGGTAATTGATGTGGGGCCAGGCACCCCAGATCAAGCAGAGAAGAGGAAGCTCTGCTGGGATAGAGAGTCCTCCATACACAGCCCACCTCCCACCCCTAGCTCAAGTAAGTTGTCCTGACATGATAGACTACAACCTTATATAGAAATCTCCAACAATGTACTGACAATATACTAAAGCAACTAAAGCTACATTAATAATTCCCCCTGAGGTAGATGGATATCATTTATACAAAAGAAGAAAATGTCAGTCCTAAGTAACAAGTGGGATCTTTTCTGTATTACTCTACTCAAAACTAAGGTTAGTGTTTGCACTGTCATTGATTTTCTTTTAAGAACACTATTAACTACCCGGCAGATTATTATCTCCTTCCAACACATTATTCACCAGAAAAATTGAGTTGTCCTTTTAGAAAAAATCATGAGTACAGGATAATGTGATATTAATATGTTTTCTTGAATCTCACAGTTCAGTTTTCTGTTGCAATTTTTATAATGACTTCTCTTATCCTTGTAATCCCATAATTTAAAATTTCTAAAAGCCTATGGCAAGACTATGCTTTTTAGAGCTCAATAAACATGTATAGGGAATTGTTACATATATTCTGAAATATGAATAGCAATAACATTTATTCTTTCTCCACAAATGATGAAACGGAGGATCAAGCATTTTAATATATTTCCCTAAATTCACAGTAAAATAAATACAGTGCACACTATTGGAGCTTTAAATTTATTATAGTGCAATCTCTTTAAATTTCAAACCAGATCCTAGATTCCCAAGATATTTTCTGTCTTCTTTCTTGTTTCTGTTTTCTCCTTCCTAATTTTTGCTTGCTTTTTTCTTTTCTTTTTTTTTTTTTTGACACATAACTGTCATTAGTTTACAGAAAATGCACAAGACATTCAAAGATAGTTCTCAGAACACCCACTCTGACAGCTGTCAAAATAAGAACTTCCCAACAAACTTCAACAAGAGACAGAGCAGCCACAAGTTTTGTCTCTGTTAGAGATAAAGAAGCAACAGCCTGGAAAAAAGAAACACACACACACACACACACACACACACACACACACACACACACACCACATTGGACCAGCTCTTCTTGCTTTACCCTCAGAAATGTCAAATTCTGATCACTAAGAGTTACTTGAATTCATATTTTGTGATGGTTATCACCTGACTAAAGCTTTCAACTCTGAATTGTTTTCCATATTAGATCTTCCCTTAATGTTGACACTGTTCCAAATAGAAAACACGTTTTTTTCTTTTAGCATATATATCTCACCACCGCGGACATAATCATACTTCCTTATGCACAGTAGGTCTGTTTTTATCCATGCTTTGGGAGGCATAGGAGACATAGCCCCTTTCTGGAGCAAATATGTCACTCAGGGTAAGCTTTGATGCTTCAAAGGCTATGCTTTCCAGTACATTCTGTCTCTTTCATGTGTTTGTTTTGAGATGTGAGCTCTCAGCTACTCCTAAGGCAATAATTCATCCCTGCCATCATGAATCCTAACCAGCAGCAAACATGAGTCAAAGAAGTATTGTCTTCTTTAAATCGTCTTGGTTATAGTCTTTATTGCAACAATAGAAAAGTAAGTAATACACTTAGACATATTTGTTGAAGCCACACAGATGAATAAAATGTTTAAACATACAACCTGTTATAGTGATAACCATTGTTGATAAGGTAAAAGCTGCAATTTTGATATGATGGATAGCTGTGTAAAAGCATTAATTTCCAAATCTCTAAAAATTTTTTTTCATTAATGATAAAAATTGTCATTGTCGATTATCTCACTCACCATGCAGGGTTATGATTTACGTACTCTGTAAATGTGGTTTCACATAATACTTGGTAAAAATCAATTAAAGTGTTTACATCTTCAAGCCTGGAGCTGATATGCTAATAGTTTGAGGAAGCAGTGTTCATGTCAAATATTAAGGCTTGAATATAATCATAATGTGTGGGGGCTGGCTGGAAGGATTACTTATTTGTTGTGAACATTTTCCTTGTTAGACTTATAAGGACTTGTGATTTCACAAGAGTATTGTCTCTAAAATATCTATAACCCCAGACAAGTGGCAGGTAGAAGACTTTCAGACTAGTGGAAAAATGGGAGTTTCATGTCCAGGAGAAAACTTTGCCTCAAACTTAAAGATTGAATGATGAGGAGATGGGAACTTTCCTCTTGCCTTCATATGTACACATCTCGGGCTTGTGCTCCCTCTTGCACCGACCACTCAAACAAATCATACCACACACTAACAAGATAAAATAAATAAAATATATTCAATTCATACAACAAAATATGGAAATTTAAAAATCATACTAATATTATATAATGTTAAAGTAATGTAAATTTGTAATTTAAGTAAGCCAATTAATGTTATGAAGTTTGAAATATGCATTTTCATACCAATATCCTATGTTACCAACAGATGTAGATACACAAGCGTTAACATTTTACTTAATTTTAAAATGTTTTTTTCTTTTTAATTGAAAATAGATTCTTCTCTCATCCAATACACCATCAATATAGTTGTATTCTTTTCTCCACTCCTCAAATTTCCTCTCCACATCCAATCCTCTGCAGATATACTCCCTTTCTGTGTTTCTTTATAAAATAATAGGATTCTAAAAGATAATACCCAAACAACAAAATATCTAGTTAGATCAAGCAAAACTAATCATATTAACATTGGACATAGCAGTCTAACAGGAAGAAAAGAGTCTTAAAAGCAAGAAAATATGTCCAATATCTATTCATTTTCATAGACAGGAGTCTCATAATAATACTAAACTAATAGCTGTAATATACACATGAAGGACCAGCTGTAGACTAGGGTAGGCCTTGCTCTTAATATTTGAGTGACAGTGAATACACCCCCCCCCCATTTTTTTTAGTTGATTCAAAGGGATTGTTGCCCTGATGTCCTTGGTATTCTCTGGCTCTTACCATCTTTTCAACTCCTCTTAGTAAATATTATTTGAGAGTTTCTACCCCTTCTTGGATCATTTTGTTCCAAAATAAGAGATGCTGTCCATGGAAATGGGGCTCTGATGGGAGTTGCCAGTGAACGGCCCTTTGTCTTAGCATCAGCCTGAGTTATTAGAAGATATTCATGGAAGCCTTGTGGCCAGCAATAGAACTGAATTCAACTCAGACCCAATTTGCAAGGCTGTAAGTGGTGGATAGTTGAGACTCTATCACTCATTACTAGGATTCCTTATTAGAAACATCTTCATATATTCCATGAACTTTTCATTGAGCTAGATTTTCACATCTACCTACAAAAGTCCTGGAATTCCAGTCCTCTATCCCTGCACCCTCTCCCATGTGATATCACCCCTTACATATGAGCCCTCCTATTCATATCCCTACCTGCCCCCAGGCTACCCATTGAACATATTCTAATTCCATTTTCCAGGGAGATCCATACATCTCCTTAATATACCCTCTTTTTACTTAACCTCTCTGAGCCTGTAGAGTTTAGCTTGCTTATCATTTACTTAACAGCTAGTATCCACTTATAATTAAGACCATATCTCTTTCTGATTCTAGGTTACCAAACCCAGGATAATATTTTTTTTCTATTTTTGTCCTTTGACTGGGAATAACATAATGACATTTTCCCTCTAACAGATGGGTAATTACTCCATTGTGTGTATGTATAACATTTTCTTCACCAATAATCTGGTGAGGGACATCCTTTCTAGTTTATGGCTATTATGGATAGAGTAAATGGTATTGTTGAGTAAGTGACTCTGTGGTAGGATGGATATGTTTGTGACCTTTGGGTATATGCCCAAGAATTGTAGAGCTGGACCTTGGAGTAGAATATTAATTTTATGGGCAACCCCCATGTTGATTTCAATAGAGGGTACAAACCTTTTCAGTAACACCAGCACTGCTTTAGAATATTTTTCTTGCTCTACATCCTGGCCAGAGTGACCTATCACTTGTGTTATTGATTATTTGGACAGGAGTATGATGTAATATCAAAGTAGTTTTCATTTGAATTTCCCTGATGGGTAATGATGAAACATCTCTTTATTTCTCAGCCATTGAACATTCTACTGAGAACTCTCTGTTAGATCTATACCCTATTTTTAATTGAATTATTTGGCTTTTTGATATCAGTTTCTGAAAATCTTTATATATTTTGGATATTGGTGTTCCATTGGAGTTAGTGCTGGTAAAAACACTTTTTTCCCCATTCTTTAGGATGTTGTTCTGTCAGATTAACAGTGTGTGTCCTTTCCCTTTAATAATCATTTTAGTTGTATGAGGTCCCATTTATTAATTGTTCATCTTAGTGTCAGCTCTAGCAGTATTCTATTCAGGAAGTTCTCTCCCATTCATGGCTGTTCCCCACTTTCTCTTCTTTCAGGTTCATTATGGCTGACTTTATAATGAGTTCTTTGATCCACTTGATCTTTAGTTCTGTACAAGATAAGTGTGGGTCCATTGGCATTTGTTCAAGATTTTCCTCTCAGCAAGCACTTGTTGGCATCTGCAAGAGTGTCTGGTTTGGTGGTTGTTTATGGGATGGATCAACAGGTGGGGCAGTCTCTGGATGCTCATGCCTTCAGTCTCTACTCCTAACTTTGTCTCTGTAACTCCTTCCATGGGTATTGTGTTCACTCTTCTAAGAAGGATCAAAGTGTCCACACTTTGGTCTTAATTCTTGAGTTTCATGGGTTTTGCAAATTGTATCTTGGGTATTCTGAGCTTCTGGGCTAATATCCACTTATCAGTGAATGCATATCATGAGTGTTCTTTTGTGATTGGGTTGCCACATTTAGGATGAAATCCTCCAGATCCATCCATTTGCCTAAGAATTTCATGGATTCATTGGTTTTGATAGCTTACTAGTACCTCATTTTCTATATACATTCCTCTGTTGAGGAACATCTTGGTTCTTTCCAGCTTCTTGATACTATAAATAAAGCTGCTATGAGCATAATGGAGCATGTGACCTTATTACAAGTTGGAGCACGTTCTGGGTATGTGCCCAGGAGTGGTATTACTGGATTTTCTGGTAGAACTATGTCCAACTTCCTGAAGAACCACCAATCTGATATCCAGAGTGGTTGTAACAGCTTGCTATCCCACCATCAGTGGAGGAATGTTCATCTTTCTCCTCCATAGCATCTGCTGTCACTTGAGTTTTTTTTATCTTAGCCATTCTGACTGATGTGACATGGAATCTCAGGGTTGTTTTGATTTGCAATTCCCTGATGATTAAGGATGTTGAACGTGTTTTAGGTGCTTCTCATCCATTCTGTATTTCTTAGTTGAGAATTATTTCTTTAGGTCTGTACCCCATTACTTAATAGGGTTATTTGGTTTTCTGGAGTCCACCTTCTTGAGTTCTTTATATATATTGGATATTAACCCCCTATTGGATTTAGGATTGTTAAACATCTTTGCCCAATCTGTTGGTTGCCATTTTGTCTTATTGACTGTATCCTTTGCCTTACAGAGCTTAGCAATTTTATGAAGTCTCATTTGTCATTTCTTGAACTTACAGCACAAGCCATTGCTGTTTCTTTCAGGAATTTTTCCCCTGTTCCCATATCTTCGAGAGTTTTCTGCACTTTCTCCTCTATAAGTTTCAGTGTCTCTGGTTTTATGTAGAGTTCCTTGATCCACTTAGACTTGAGCTTTGCACAGGAGATACGAATGGATCAATTTGCATTATTCTACATGATAACTGCCAGGTGAGCCAGTAACATTTGTTGAAAATGCTGTTTTCTTTCCACTGGTTGGTTTTAGCTCCTTTGTCAAAGATCAAGTGACCATAGGTGTGTGGGTTCATTTCTGGCTCTTCAATTCTATTCTATTGATCTATCTGTCTGTCATCCCCGTACCAGTACCATGCAGTTTTATCGCAATAGCTCTGTAGTACATCTTGAGGTCAGGGTTGGTGATTCTATTAGAGGTTCTTTTATTGTTGAGAAAAATGTTTGCTCTTCTAGGATTTTGATATTATGGATGAATTTGCAGATTGCCATTTGTAACTTGGCGAATAATTGATTTGGAATTCTGATAGAGATTGCATTGAATCTGTAGATTGCTTTCAGCATGTTAGCCATTTTTACCATATCAATCCTGCCAGGCCAGGAGCCTGGGAGATCTTTCCATCTTCTGAGATCTTCCATTTCTTTCTTCAGAGACTTGAAGTTCTTACCATACAGATCTTTTGCTTTCTTAGTTAGAGTCACACCAATTTATTTTATATTATTTGTGACTAATTTCTTCCTTGGCCTGTTTATCCTTTGTGTAGAGAGAGGCCACTGATTTGGTTGAGGTAATTTTATATCCAGCCACTTCACTGATGTTGTTTATAAGGTTTACGGGTTCTCTGGTAGAATTTTTCAGGTCACTAATATATACTATCATATCATCTACAAATAGTGATATTTTGACTTTTTCCTTTCCATTTTGTCTTCCTTTGTTCTCCTTTTGTTGTCTAATTGCTCTGGCTAAGACTTCAAGCAATATATTGAATAGGTAGGGAGAGAGTATTCAGTCTTGTCTAGTCCCTGATTTTAGTGGGATTGCTTCAAGTTTCTAGCCATTTAATTTGATGTTGGCTACTTGTTTGCTGTATATTGCCTTTGTTATGTTTAGGTATGGGCCTTGAATTCCTAATCTTCCCAAGACTTTTGCCATGTACAGGTGTTGGATTTTGTCAAATGCTTTCTCAGCATCTAATGAGATAATCACGCGTCTTTGAGTTTGTTTATATAGTGCATTACCTTGATGGATTTCTGGATATTGAACCTTTCATGCATCCCTAGGATGAAGCTTACTTGATCATGATGGATGATTGATTTGTTGTGTTCTTGGATTCTGTTAGCGAGAATTTTATTGAGTATTTTTGAATTGATATTCGTAAGGGAAATTGGTCTGAAGTTCTATTTCTTTTTTGGGTCTTTATGTGGTTTAGATATCCTAGTAATTGTAGCTTCATAGAATGAATTGGGTAGAGTGCCTTCTGTTTCTACTTTTTGTGGCATTGTTTGAGGAGTATTGGAGTTAGGTCTTCTTTGAAGGTGTGATAGAATTCTTCACTAAACACATCAGGTACTGGGATTTTTTTTTTTTTTGGGGGGGGGGATACTATTAATGACTTTGAAACTAAGGTAGACCAATGATGACTGGAAGGAACTTGACCCACTGGTCAAGCGAGGTTCCTGTGTCTATGCTGCAGCTGGACCCAGGTAACCCTGGTTCTGTTGGAAGAGATGTTTTGTTCTACTCACCAGTGATCCTAAGATCCTTGGCATGCTCGGGTGCCTGTAGAGTGGAGAGTCATCTGGAGAACTTGGGTCTGCCCACTGAGTTCAGGCCCAAGGTGGCCAGGTGATGGTACTGACTGGAAGGCTTTCTTGGTTTTCTTTAAGGGAATTAGGCATTTATTCCACTTGTTTCTGCTTTCCTTAAATTTATTAAGGGATTTATTAATTTAATTCTACTGTTTGTGTTCTGTTAGATATTTTTAAATGATTTATTCATTTCCTCTTTAAGAATCATCCTTGATCTCAAGGTCTTTTTCTTTTGCTATGCTAATATACCTAGGGACTGTTGGGTGGGATAGCTGGGCTCTAGTGGAGACATATTATTATGGCTGTTATTGATTCTATTTTTATGCATTTAGGCACTTGAGTTTGAGTCTAGTTACTGATTTCTTTGTTTATCTTTGTTGGATGGGTGCTTTGTGTTTTGTTGTTTAGTTTCTTTTCCTCTCTGGATATTTCAGAACATTTTTGCTTTATGTTGTCTATTTTACTGGCCTGTTGATTATAGTTCACACAGATTGAGTGCTAGAGTGAGAGGCTGGTATGGAATGATGATTTGAAGAGAAGGAAGTTAGGAAGGGATGGTCTGTTGGATCCAAATGAAATGTGGGCAATAGAAAGGGAAGGCTGCTGCTGGTGATCGGTTGCAACACTTGAATGTGACTCTATTGAATCCAGAAGAACTGAGAGAACGGAAAGCAGGTCTCCTAGCAATATATATATATATATATATATATATATATATATATATATATATATATATATATATATATATTTGGCTTCCTAGCAGTTGTGACCTGTGGTTGAGCAAGAGTTGCCTGCTTGAGATAGGTGCTTGGGTACTTGATCTGGTTGGGGAACAGAGGGTAGGAAGAGTTAGTCTGCAGTGTCTACAGGAAATGTGGTCAGGAGAAAGGAGAAGCTGAAACTGATGCTCTGTTATAGTGCTAGGGGATGGGGCAAAAGGAGAAAGTGGAGGTCTGAGGGCAGTCTACTTAGTTTTCTAGAAGGCACAACTTATCCTTACAATATGTTTTTTTAATAAAAATAGACTTATAAAACTTTCACCTCATTTTCCTCCCAACAGGCTCTTCCAAGTACCCTCTCTTAGAACCATCCAATATCACTATTCCCACTCTTCAGGTGATAGCTTCTGTTTCCTTTCATCATCATCATCATCATCATCATCATCATCATCATCATTATCATCATCATCATCATTATCATCATCATTACAGTAATTGTATGTATATTCATACCTGTATGTGTGTGCACAAATATATAAATATCTCCTCTTGAAGCCCTCTTTATTAATGGTGTGTACAATAAAATATGCTTTATGAACCAAATAGAGTAGTTACAATGCAGTGTCACTGTTGTTTGCAAGCCTAGTCAGTTCTACCTTAGCATTGGACCTCAGTGATCTATATGGAAGTAGATAGGTAGAAACAAAAATATAAGCAAAATTCAATGAATAAACTATATAAAGGTTAATACATTTGCTTTTGTTTTATCACTTTTTTCACTCTTTAATGTGATGATAAAAGTCAGATTTATATTATCCTGGTATCTTATTTTCCCTTCATATGAGATCAAGTTCAGTAGATTTTCATCTAGTAATTTGAGTAGGAATTTCTCCCAAGAGTAGCCAGGAAGTAGTGATTTTTTTTTTTCTTCATGTCAAAATCAGCTGATACCCTGGCTAGGGACAAGCTTAGTAAAATCACAAACAGAAAAGTTTGGAGAGAAGATAAATTCATACAATGACCTGCATAAAGATCTTACTCAGTGAGCAAATGTCCAGCTAAGAATGAACATTAAGCCTGCTGATTTGAAAGGGAATACAAAACTAGTGCTTCTCCTGCAACACAAACAGATAATGTGTGCAAATAATATGTGTGCATATGTCTTTGTCTATGTATCATGTTTTCCAAAATGAAAGTACTGTTTATTTTCAAATGTTTCCAAATATTTTCCAGATATTTGTTTTTTTCTCACCTCTATTTCTTGTGGAACTATTGGAAAATATTCAGAAAAGATACTCACAGCACTGTTTAGAGGAAATATGGTTTGTATTGAATGTTAAAGTATTCATTCTTAAAAATATTATAAAGCTTATCTAATAGCTCTCTATCTTGGCCTCCATCTCTTCTGTCTGCTCTTTCTCTCCCATATCTCTGCCCCCTTCTCTCTTTCTTTCCCTTGTGTGTTTGTCTTTCTAGTGCTTTAATTTTCCCCACTCTTTCTCTTTCTCTATTTTTCACTTAGAGATATGTGATACACACTCATGTGCAATCATGTTAAATGTCTGTGTACACATTTGTGGATGTATGTGCAGTCCAGAGGTTCACTCTGAAAATCTTCCTCAATTGCTTTCGACCTCATTTCTCACTAAGTCTGAGCTCACTTATTCTACAAATTGACCTAGCATTTTGTATGTACAGAGAAGATCTCCTAAGCAGAAGAGTTCTGACTGGGTAAGTAGTAGCTGAGGTCCGTCCAACATTCCTCGACAATATCCTAAAGCAAGTTTCTCTTTACCAAGAAAAATACTTCCTCCCTTATCCACCTCAAAGGCAACAGCCTAGGCAGAGGCATTTAGTTCCTGGTGAATCTTAACAGCCTGAACCAACTCACACAAACCCTGCCCCTTGTTCCTATCACCCCAAATTTTCACAGATGCTGTGTCTATTCTTGGAGACAATTCAGTACATCAACTCCCACCCCACCCTACTCCTCTCTAGTCAAGATCAATGAACTTATCTTTTGTCCAGGGAAGTGTTTTAGTTCCATGAATTCAGTGCACCCTTGACTAAATCTACTTCCCAAGAGCAGAAACAAACAAACAAACAAATGAAGAAAATGTCTCTACTGTCTGTAGTTTTTCCAGTTCTGATAATGAATTAAAATTCTGACATATATTTTTCAGTATTTTTGTTTATGTAATTTATTTGCATATTTTCAGGGCTGATTTTTCACATTCACCATTGTTTTTCCAGGTGAGAAAATATTAATATGCAAAACTGAAACCAGGTTTTAAGACTCTTGGAAGTCTTTATTAGAATACACAGTAGCCAAATTTAAAACAAAACCAAAAAAACAAAAACAAAGATAGGCATCTATGCCAATCAATCCAACTAAACAAGCTTTATAAAAATAGTTCTAAATAATCTAAAGTTTATAATCTTTATTAGTTAGACCTCATCCATTCAGAAAGAGGAAGTAAATTGTCTGATTCCATGACTGGTGTTTGGTTTGCACTGTTTGTTGCTAGAAAAAAGATATTAATTTCTATTGGATTTAGGAACAACACTTTATTTAGATGTATTTTATGTTTTAGTAATATTAGTTATGTACAAAATAAGCAAAAAATTGTTCCGTTCAGACTTTCCTTTCAAAATAAGTTAAAAAAAATGTTTAAATGATAAAATTGTTTCATAGGTTTCTTGAAACTGATAGTGTAAGGTCATGGTAATATTCAAGCAAGTTCTCCATAAAGGCCCCACCCTACATTACAGGTGGCAGCTTTCCACTTTTTCCTTGGAGCCTATGGAAAGAGAGAGGAAATGAGTCAATAGGAAGGACAGCTTCCTCCTGTTGGAAGGCCAAGGTTTAGAGTTCCCTTTTAGCCCCTCCTTAACTTTAATTATCCTCTAAAAACCCTCTCTCCCAAAGTACTCAGAAGTGAATAGACCTGCAGTGTATCACTTTGAAGGGCCTGATAACATCCATTACATAACAAAGGACATATTGACTTTTGTCACCATCTTATTATCTCAGAAAAGACTGACTAAAGCCAGAGAATTTTCTAGAAAGCATATGCATTATCGTAAAGTAAATAACTTCATAGATTATATTATTATGAACAGATATGATACAAGACAGCATTTGTTATTTTTAGCTAAATGTGACCTTTCTGTGCAAAATGAATTGGCGCTTAACGATCTCTTATGCAAAGTAATAGCTAATAAGGGGAAAGTGAAGTGGTAAGGAATACTTCAGAAATGGGACTTGGGCCAAATTATTCCTAAGTCAAGACCTAAACTATGAATAACAAATACCATTGAAGAGAGTTTCAAGATAATAGGGGAGGAAATTTTATTCTACCCTAATCAACAACACCAAGTTAAAGAGTCTTCAAAAGGAAAAACATGGGAAATTTTCCTTAGCTTCGTCATCTAATTATTTAATGTATTCAATGACTGTGGCCTTGGCCAGTCTCTAAATTTGTAATTGTTTTCTGGTTTGATTCTTGCAGGTCAGTTAAGGTTTTTGATTCAAGATAATATATCCCATTAAATTTGACCTCAATTATCAGTACTGTTGAAATTTTAGCTTCCAAGTCATTTTGAACGAACCTGTGCAACCACACACTGTGATTTCTCAGACTACTTTTCATTTCACTTTGTGAAGGAGACCTTGAACAATTAGATTGTTGGCTTCAAAAATATTCTATGAGCAAAAAAGGCCCATTCAATAATGAAAGTATCACAAACTTCAGAAGCTGGATTTACTCGGTTTATGTTTGTGTGTGTGTGTGTGTGTGTGTGTGTGTGTGTGTGTGTGTGTTTTATGACACACTGGTAGTAGTGTATGCACATATTAATTGCATGTATAGGAGCAGTACATGCCACACATTAATGCCAACTACCTTACTGAATAGCTATCCATCTTTTTTTTTTTTTTTTTTTTTTTTTTTTTTTTTTTTTTTTTTTTTTTTTTTTTTTTTTTTTTTTTTTTTTTTTTTTTTTTTTTGACAAATAATTCTTCACTGATCATTAGCTCATTGCTTTAGCAAAAGCACATATCTGGAACCTACCATTTTAACTCCTCCCTACAATACTGGTGTCTAAAGCCACATTAGTTTGCTTGTCTTATATTGTCAAAATGTAACCATCCACTTTTCAGTCTCCAACTTATATAGAAAGACATATACAAACTGAAAAATCTATTTAGTCTTTAGTTTATGCTAAATAAAGTGGGAATTTATAATTGGTGGGGTATACTTATCCATATTTATTCTACCCTTTCAGGGGATTTCCAATTGTGCGAATAGTTATAGACATTTTCACCTAAAGAATATGAGGACTTTAACTCATTTTGAGAATGATACTTAGGTTAATAGATAATGATGAAAATTTTACAAACTGATGTATATATAGTTTTACTAATAGACTTTCAAAATCACCTAGGTCATTGGTTATAAATTAATTAATGTGTACTAAGAAAAAAATAGAACCAAGGATAAGTTAGTAAAATTATCTAAAAATATGTTATGAATAAAATAATTTTTTAAACTCTAAATTTAATGGCAATTCAATATGAAACCAACATTTTTACACTACTAACCTATATAATTCTTTATTCTTTTTTGTTTATTTGTTTGTTTGGCTTGGGTTTTTTTTTGTTTGTTTGTTTTGTTTTGTTTTGTTTTAGTAAATTCTTTTCTCAAGCATCATACAATGATTATACTTTTCCCTACCTCTAGTCCTCCCATTTCCTTTGTGCTTCCTGTCTCTTCTGAATCCATTCCCTTCTCTCTATAAAAGAATAGGCTTCAAAGAGAAAACAATGAAACATCACAAAATATAGTATAATAAGGTGAAGCAGACATGCTCATATTAAAGTTGGGCAGGCAAACCTAACAAAAGGAAAAGCATCTCAGGGAAAACTTAAGAGTCAAAGAATCACTTGCTCTAACACTCAGGAATCCCATAAAACATGCAGTTAATTGCTATAATATATATGCACAGAACTTGGATTAAATGAATAATTCCCTTCAAAAAAACCAAGAAAATTCAAACAGTAAAAGGAAATGAGTAAAACAGGTCAAGAACCGAAAATGGAAATAGAAGCAGTAAAGACAACATAAATCTTGAAAATGAATATTTTAGGAATGTGAATAGGAGCAGGAGATGTAGGCTTCACCAACACACTACAAGACACTTCCCTGTCCTGGCATTCCTCTACACTGGGGCATCGAGCCTTTAGAGGACCAAAGACCTCACCTCCCATTAATGTCCAACAAGGCCATGCTCTACTACATATGCAGCTGGAACCATGGGTCCCTCCATGTGTACTCTATGGTTGGCGGTTTAGTCCCTGGAAGCTTTGGGGGGTACTTGTTGGTTCATATTGTTGTTCTCTTTGGGGGTTGTAAACTTCTTTAGCTCCTTTGGTCCTTTCTCTAGCTCCTCCATTGGGGACCTTGAGCTCAGTCTAAAGGTTGGCTGAGAACATCCATCTCTTTATTTGTCAGTCACTGGCAAAGCCTCTCAGGAGACAGCTTTATCAGGCTCCTGTTAACTAGCACTTGTTGGCATCAGCAATAGTGTCTGGGTTTGTAAACAAACCCAGGGATCCCCAAGTACCGCAGTCTCTGAATGGCCTTTCGTTGAGTCTCTGCTCCACACTTTCTCACTGTAACTCCTCCATCTGTCTTTTATTCCCCCTTCAAGGAAGGACTGAAAAATACACACTTTGGTCTTCCTACTTCTTGAGCTTCATTTGGTCTATGATTGTATCTTGGATATTCTGAGCTTCTGGACTAATAACCATTATCAGTGAGTGTATACCATGTGTGTTCTTTTAGGACTGGGTTGCCTGACTCAGGATGATATTTTGTAGTTCTATCCATTTGCCTATGACTTTCATAAATTCATTGTTTTTAATAGCTGAGTAGTATTCCATTGTGTAAATGTACCACATTTTCTGTATCCATTCCTCTGTTGAGGTACATCTGGGTTCTCTCCAGCTTCTGGCTACTATAAATAAGGCTGCTATGAACATAGTGGCGCATGTGTCCTTATTACATGTTGGAACATCTTCTGGGTATATGTCCATGAGTGGTATTGTTGGCTCCTCTGGTAGTACTGTGTCCAATTTTCAGAGGAACAAATAAACTGATCTCCAGATTGGTTGTACCAACTTGCAATCCCACCAGCAGTGGAAGGGTGTTCCTCTTTCTCCACAACCAAGCCAGAATCTGTTGTCACCTGAGTTTTTGATCTTAGCCATTCTGACTCCTGTGAGGTGGAATCTCAGGATTGTTTTGATTTGCATTTCCCTGATGACTAAGGATATTGTACATTTCTTTAGGTGCTTCTCAGCCATTTGGTATTCCTCAGTTAAGAGGAACACTATATATATATATATATATATATATATATATATATAGTATTTACACCGTTACTGTTGAGATTTTTTTCCCAGGTTGCTGAGTTATCTAATATCTGATTCTTGGTTCCCCAAACACCATGGAATATGGGCTTCTTCACATTAAGTGGCTTTAAATCAAATTTCATAAATTCCATACCATAATCCCCTAGCATATTCTGCAGGCAAGACAGATTGTAGGTCAGAAGTATTATGGCTGGTTTGGAGTACCAATTGTTCTTTAGATAGCTTGCAGAATACCTTCCTGCATAAAAGAGACTACATTGTACAAGTGGAGGCTTCAGGTACACACCAGCTCTACTTTTCCATGTTCAATGAATTATGTGGTTGTGTTATCCTATCAGTTTGTAGGCAGCAATCTTTTGTCTTAGCATCAGCCTGGATTTCTTGTAGATTTCCATTGAACTATATTTGCCAACAACTCAATTGAGTGCAACCAATCCCTTTATGCAGGCCTTGCTGGCTACTAGAGATGGACAGTGGAGATTCCACATCTCCCACGACTATGAGTCCTCATCCAAATTATCTTTTTAGATTCAAGGACATTTTACTGCCCCAGGTTCCTTCACCATTCCTCAAATGTCTGTGAGTTTTATCTGCCTCTTCCTACATTCTTTCCTTCCACCCATTCTCCCTCTCCACCTGATCTCCATTGTTTTGATCCATCCATACACCCAGTCAGCCTATAAAATCTTTTCTATTTCCCCCTCCCAGGGAGATACATACAATTCCCCTATGGCTCCCCCTTTTACCTCTGCTGTCTGTGTCACAAATTGTATATTGATTACCATTTACTTAATGGCTAATATTCACCTAATTCTTCTTTTTAATTCTTAATTATTTATTGTTAAAAGGATCAAGGCCACCAGTAGCATATTGAATAGGAGAGAACATAGAAGAAAGGAAAGCCTCTGACAAAAAACAACAACAACAACAACAACAACAACAACAACAAAAACATACACAGCAACAAACAAAAACAAAACAAGAAAAACACTTATTTTTCAAGTGTATTAGAATAAAGCCCATAATTAAAATTATGGCTTCTAAAACACGTTTATATTACTTGAGTCCCTATTTTAATAAATATGTATATTCTTAGTATGTATAGGCAGAACTGTTTTAGAGAAAATTAATTACCTTCATATTCAATCATTTATTAATAACTACTTCTCAACTAAAGTATAGAATCAAGCAAAATTCAGATTTTTAAATACATACACACAAGAAGTTTTGTGGCCAATGGACAAAAAATAAAAATGTATACTTCTCATAGTTTAAATCCAAAATTTCTCAGTGGCTTTAACTTATGTTCTTGGAAACTGATCACCTCTGGCCTGAAATTAGGAATAGATAATACTCACAAATGGGAATTTAAATAATAAGGATAACATTCATCATTTAAGTGAGACTATGATATATATTTTTTCCTATTAAAAAAGAAATCTGCAGTTACTTGTAGTCAGTGTTTCAAATCTGTATTTTAAAGTTAGTTTTCCTCACTGACTCTGAAAGTGAAGAAATATGCACTAAAACAACAACAAAATGTTATAACTCAGTAGTTCCTTTCAGCAATAACTTATTTTTATAAAATGAACAGTGTTGTGCTGATACATGAAATTCACTAGCTCTTTATTGTTATGTGGCATAAACTTTAACCTATTGTGCCCAAAATGAATTCCTGAGCACAAAATATTCATTAAATTGAAGTTATCTTAAAAAAAAAAAAAAAGTAAAAATGACAAGGCAGTGATGGCACACACCTTTAACCTCAGCACTTGGGAGGCAGAAGCAGGCAGATTTTTCAATTCCAAGGCAGCCAGGACTACCCTTAGAAACTCTGTCTTCAAAAAAAAACAATAATAATAATAATAATAATAATAATAATAATAATAATAATAATATGCTATGAAACAAAGTATTGTATTGGAAAAGAAAAAAAATAAGTAACGAAACCAAAGTGATTGTTTTATTATTCATTATTTCACTTTATGTCTTATATAAAACATATGTCTTACCTTTACACTGTACCCTTGATCAAATTAATGCATAATGGTATGATGGCATTTTTACTATGTTAATTCTGCCAAAGCATGACCATTGGGAGATGCTCATCTTCTGAGATCTTCTTCAATTTCTTTCTTGAGAGACTTGAAGTCATTGACATACAGGTCTTTCACTTGTTTGGCTAGTGTTACCCCAAGAATTTTATACTATTTGTGGCTATTTTGAAGGCACTTATTTCCATAATTTCTTTCTCAGCCTGTTTATCCTTTGTATAAAGTAAGGCTACTAATTTATTTGAGTTAATTTTATATCTGGCCACTTTGCTGATGTCGTTTATCATCTGGAGAAGATCTCTGGTAGAATTTTAGGGTCGCTTATGCATACTATCATATCTGCAAATAGTGATACCTTTATTTCTTCTTTACCAATTTGTATCCCTTTGATCTCTTTTTGTTATCTTATTTTTTTAGCTAACATTTCTACTACTATATTGAATAGATATGGGGAGAGTGGGCATCCTTGACTTGTCCCCGATTTTAGTGGAATTACTTCAAGTATGTCTTCATTTAATTTGGTATTAGGTGTTGTTTTGAAATAAGTGCTTTTATTATGTTTAGGTATGGGCCTTCAATTCCTGATCTCTCCAATACTTTTAATATGAAATGGTGTTGTATTTTATCAAATGCCTTTTCTGTATCTAAGGAGATGATCGCATGATTTTTTTTCTTTGAGTTTGTTCATATAGTGGATTATGTTAATGGATTTTCATATACCGACCCATCATGCCAAAGGCAACGTATAGATTCAATGCAATCCCCATCAAAATCCCAACACAATCTTCAAAGACATGGAAAGAGCAATTCTCAAATTCATCAGGAAAGGCAAAGCAACCAGAATAGTGAAAACAATTCTTGACAATAAAAGAACAGCTGGGGGATCACCATCCCTGACCTCAAGCTTTACTACAGAGCAATGGTGATAAAAACGGCATGGTATTAGTTCATAGACAGATATGTTGATCAATGGAATAGAAGTCCCAGAAATAAAATCACACACTTTGACAAAGAGGCCAAAATATAAAATGATAAAAAGAAAGCATCTTCAATAAATGGTGTTGGTCTAACTGGCTGTCTTATGTAGAAGAATGCAAATAGACCCATATTTGTCACCTTGTACAAAGCTCAAGTCCAAGTGGATCAAGGCCCTCAACCTAAAACCAGATACACTGAATACAAAAGAAGAGAAAATGGAAAAGAGCTTTGAACTCATTGACACAGGGGGTAATTTCCTAAACAGAACTCCAATGGCTCATGCTCTAAGATCAAGAACTGTTAAATGGGACATCATGAAACTGGAAAGCTTCTGTAAGGCAAAGGGCAAACTCGAAAAGACAAATCAGCAACCTACAGATTGGGAAAAATCTTCTCTAATCCTACATACGATAGAGGGCTAATATCCAAAATATATAAATAACTTAAGAAGTTACCACCAAAAAACCAAACAACCCAATCAAAAAACAAGGTATAGAACTAAAAGGAGAATTCACAACTGAGGATTCTCCAATGACTGAAAAGCATCTAAAGAAATGTTCAATGTCCTTAGAGATCATAGAAATGCAAATCGAAATGACCCTGATATTCCACATTACACTAATCAGAATGGCTAAAATCAAAACCTCAGTTGAAAACACACATTGGAGAGGATGTGGAGAAAGAGGAACACTCCTCCATTGCTGGTGGGATTGCAAGTTGGTACAACCACTCTGGAAATCGATCTGGAGGTTCCTCAAGAAATTGGAAATAGATCTACCTGAAGACTCAGCTATACCACTCTTGGGAATATACCCAAAAGATGCCCCAACATGCCACAGGGGCACATGTTCCATTATGTTCATAGTGGCCTTATTTGTGAAAGACAGAAGCTGGAAGCAACCTAGATGTCCCATGAAAGAAGAATGGCTACAGAAAATGTGGTTCATTTACACAATGGAATACTTATCGACTATTAAGAATGAGGACATCCTGACTTTGGCAGGCAAATGGATGGAACTAGAAAAATATCATCCTACGTGAGGTAACTCAGACCCAAAACGACATGCATGGTATGTACTCACTAATAAGTGGATATTAGCCAAAAATAATAATAATAATAAAACAGAATACCCAAGATACAGTCCACAGAACTAAAAAAGCTCAACAAGCTGAAGTATACAAGTGAGGACTCCTCAGTCCCACTTAGGAGAGAGAAGAAAGCAATCACAAGTTGAGAGAGAGGGAGGGATCAGGGAGGGAAATTAGATGTGGGGGATGTGCATGAGTGGAGGGGAGAGGGAAACCTGATCCTATATTGGGTGAGGGAAAAGAACTGAAGCCCTGAGGGCCAGAGGAAAGAATGGAAACAGGCAACCTTGGGAAATAGGAGGTTGAGTAGACCCCCCCCCCCCAGAATACACCAGAGACCTGGTAGGTGAGATACTCCCAGGACTCAAAGGGAGGGACACCTTAGATGAAATGCCCAACAGTAGGGAGAGGGAACTTATAGATCCTACCTCCAGCAGGGAAACAGGATATCAAGTGAGGGATGGGGTTGCCAAGCTACAGTCACACCTCTGATTCATAATTGTTCCTGTCTGAAAGAATTACAGGGATAGAAATGGAGAGCAGCCTGAGAAAAAGAGTTCTAAGGAAGGCCAAAAGTGGGATCCAGTTCAAGGGGAGGTCCCAAAGCTTGACACTATTACTGAGGCTATGGAATGCTCACAAAAAGAGGTCTATCATGACTGTCTCCCAAAAGCCCCAACAAGCATCTGAAAGAGTCAGATGCAGATATTTGCACCCAACCAATGGACAGAAGCAGCTAACACCTGCTGTTGAATTAGGGAATGCTGAAAGAATCTGAGGAAAAAGATGATCCTGTAGGAGGAACAGAAGTCTTAATTTATCTGGACTCCGGAGATCTTTCAAACACTGGACCAAACAGACAGAACACACCAGCTGATATGAACATGCATACAGTAGAGGACTACTGGGTCTGTGTTCATTCAGAGATAATGCATATGACTCTCAAGAGACTGGAGTCCCCAGGGAGTTTAGAGGTCAGTTGGAGTAGGGAGGAAGTGTGGGACATGGAGCAGTAAGAATGTGAATGGCAGGGGGTGGGGAATGGAATATGGAGTGTAAAAAATGAATTAAAAATAAAATTTAAAAAATTAATGCCCAATATTCTCTATTTCTCTTTCTTTTAGCCCATCAATCCTTTCTGTCTTCCTCTGTCTCATTTCTGCTTTTGTAGGCCATAGGCCATGTGGTTCCAGCTGTTGGATTTTGCTGATTGCAGTGGGCATTTTATATCCAAGTTGAAAACCTTGTGATGTCACATCAGGAATATCACACTACAGTACACCCTCCTGCTTCTTTAGCTGAATTAATTCTACTTTGTTAGCATGCAAAGTACCTGCTTTTATCAAATATAGTAGCAAATAGAAATGAAGGCTCTATGTGGGCAATAACTTCACTGTCATATGTTCAATGAGTTCTATAGGTGCTATATTCAGGAATTTGAGCCTTGCCATCTATTTGTGGAATACTACTTTTATATTCTTTGCAAAGGTCTAGGTTGCTGGGGGTTCCCATGGGACACATTTGGCCTGAAACGCAATCAGATATAAACCAATCTCACTACTTCAAACTTAATTTGGTTACAAGAATGGTCAGTTGGGCTTGTTTCTCCCACTCTTAGTGATTTCATATAGATTATCTTCAGGTAATTTTATAGATTTAGAAAGCTTCTACTTTGTTTAGTTTCCAAACGTTGCCTCAAATGGCCCTTAGATTTAGTTGTCTCTCTCTGTGTTATCTCCTTTGTCCCCTTTTCTCTTCCTTTTCCTCCAGGATCCTTCCATTCCAGACCCTCCCCCTACACACACACATACATCTATATCGAATTGTTCTATTTCTCTTTCCTAGGAAGATTCATCTGCTTCTCTCCCTCAGACACTTACTCTGTAGCTAACATCTATGCTTCTATGAACTGTAGCTTAATTATTATTGAGTTAAGAGATAATGACCACATGTAAATCAATACATAGCATTTGTGTGTGTGTGTGTGTGTGTGTGTGTGTGTGTGTGTGTTTGACTCTCTAGAAAGATGTTTTAATCTTAACTTCCTTGTACCTTTTTTTTTCAACTTTTAGTAGATATTTTCTTCATTTACATTTCAAGTGTTATCCAGAAAGTTCCCTATACCCTCCCCCCTCCCGGCCCTGCTCCCCTACCCATCCGCTCCCACTTCTTGGCCCTGGCGTTCCCCTGTATTGGGGCATATAAAGTCTGCATGACCAAGGGGCCTCTCTTCCCACTGATTGCCAACTAGCCCATCCTCTTCTATATATGCAGCTAGAGACATGAGCTCAGGGGGTACTAGTTAGTTCATGGTTATTCTTCCACCTAGAGGGTTGAAGACCCCTTCAGCTCCTTGGGTACTTTCCTTCTTCCTTGGGGACCCTGTGTTCCATCTAATAGCTGACTGTGAGCATATGCCAGCAAGATGGTGCTGAAAGGGCCCGGATATAGCTGTCTTGTGGGAAAATATACCAATGCCTGGCAAACATGGAGGTGGAATACATAGCATTTTTATGTATTTATTTTTATGGACTGGATTACCTCATTCATGTTGATTTTTTTTTTCTAGTTCTATCCATTTACCTGAAAATTCCATCAATTTCTTTGTAGTGGGTAAGCAATACTCCATTCTGTAAATGTACCAAATTTTCTTTCTTTATTTGTTGAGGGGACATGTAGGTTGTCTTCAGTTCCTAGCTGTTATGAATAGAGCAGCATGAAGTATGTTTGAGGTAGCTTCTCTGTGGTAATATTCAGCATGTTTTAGGTCTCTCGTCAAGAATGGTAGCACTTCAGTCCTCCTGATTCTCTCATATTCTTGAGGAATCACCACAGGGATTTCCACTGGGGCTGTGGAAGTTCAGCAAAGCAATCTTAAAAATCCAGATCTGGTGAACATCCAAGAACAATGAGAGCAGCTTTTATTGTTTCAGGGAGTTTCTAAAGGATCCCTGAAAAACAACTCATAAGTAAGCACCCTGAAGCTGATGTTGGGATTTTAGTTTAAAAATCTATGACTTCTAGAAGGAGTGTTAACCACTTATGCACAGTTATTCCAGTCAAAATTAAAAAAAAAAAAAAAAAAAGATAATCTTTTTTAAATAAACTAAAAAGATTATTTGGAAAACAAGTTAATTAAAAAAAATTATTCACATATATTTGTTTGTTTTGTTTTGTTCCATTTGTGTCATGAGTTCACTTCAATGTATGTATGTATATGTGTGTTTGGAGAACACTGTACTCAATTCATTAATGACACCCTTTCAAAAGAACTCAGGTCCTTCTGCAAATTTGCAGGCTATGGACAATCATTACCTAAGAATCATTATCCCTCCATTTATTTCCTGTGATATTTGGATAAACAATTTTTAATAGTTCCATATGAATTTTTAATATTTCTGTTACATTTTTAAATATTTGTGATAATGTCATGTGTGAGTACTGTATTACATCATTTCTATCTCCCCTTCCAACTCCTCCCATGTCCCCATCTCATCTCAAATTCATTATTTCTTTTTTTTTTTCAACTTTTATTAGATATTTTCTTCATTTACATTTCAAGTGTTATCCAAAAGGTTCCCTATACCCTCCCTCCTCCCGGCCCTGCTCCCCTACCCACCCCCTCCCACATCTTGGCCCTGGCATTCCCCTGTATTGGGGCATATAAAGTCTGCATGACCAAGGGGCCTCTCTTCCCACTGATGGCCAACTAGGCCATCCTCTTCTATATATGCAGCTAGAGACATGAGCTCAGGGGTACTAGTTAGTTCATGTTATTCTTCCACCTATAGGGTTGAAGACCCCTTCAGCTCCTTGGGTACTTTCTCTAGCTCCTTCTTCCTT
>CACVCL010031708.1:0-27008 GCA_902729485.2 Mus minutoides | reverse complement strand
GATTACCATAAAGAACAGGAGTTCTGTTGAAGGCGGAGCCAGGAGCTCATCCTTCTCGCCTCCTTACTCCTGGCAAAAAGCAGTGAGCATCTCCGAGGACATACCCTAGTAGTCTTTGGGAACTGTCATTTGCCTTATGGTGCTTTCAAGAGTGCGTTCTTCCCTGTAAGATGAGGAGCTGATACTAAAATCTGGTTCCCTAATTCGTTCTTGATTTGGTCAGTGAAGAAGAAGGAAGCCAATTGCTGGGCGAAGAGTCAAGGTAGGAATTCTGGGTCTCAGGAGGAAAAGGGGGACATGAGATAAAAAAGAGGAATGAAGTATCCACACGCTGGTCTTCCTTCTTCTTGATTTTCTTGTGTTTTGCAAATTGTACCTTGGGTATTCTAAGATTCTGTGCTAATATCCGCTTATCAGTGAGTAAATATCTAGTGACTTCTTTGGTGATTGGGTTACCTGACTAAGGATGATATCCTCCAGATACATCCATTTGCCCAAGAATTTCATAAATTCATTGTTTTTAATAGCAAAGTAGTACTCCATTGTGTAAATGTACCACGTTTTCTGTATCCACTCCTCTGTTGAAATGTAAATTAAGAAAATATCTAATAAAAAAAAGAAAGAGGCTTTTGTAGCTATGCACTCTAACAAAAAGAAAGCAGCAGTCATGTACAATCTTGGGGAAATTTGAACAGGTAGCCTCCACCACTGGTATAGCTGATATAGGTTAGCTGATACGTTTAGGACAGGGGATTCTGCTCCCAGCAGTTGTGCTATCTGACAAATTCTAAAATAATAAAGCGGTCTAGTGTTTTCATTTTGCGAAGCTAAGGTGAACATAGAAAAAGAGAAGCCAAGAGGGGCCAGTGGACTGCAGAGAGCAGCTCCTGGCTTTTCCTGGGTTGGGGGTTGGTGGGGATTGATCCTGAACTAAGCCAGGAGCTAAGAGGGGGAGTGTGGGCCATGGCTCAAGTAAAGGAGGAAGTGTGATTTTTAAAATCATACCCAAAACTTCCTAAGTTCAAACACCAACCATACCTTCCCATTTTCTAAGTGACTAACTTGGCCTTGCAGATCTCAGAGCCGGATCTCAGAGTGCAAAAATCTGTATTTACCTCTCTTTCCCATTTCTCCTCTGCTTTCTTCCTGCCCTTTCTGTCTTTGGCAGCACTTCCATAAACAAGATGGGACTTTTTTTTTTGTCTCTGCTGCCTGAAAAATTAATTTTCTCTTTCTTAAACTTTTAATGTCTATTTATGTGGATTCATTTTAAGTTGGTGCTGGTTGGTTGCCTTTCTCTGAAGCAAATAGTGAGAAAAAGATATTCAAGGGATATTTCAAATATGCATCTTGTTTAGGGAGGAAGATGAGGGTGGAGAGGTAATCTTATAAATAGTTGGCTAATAAGTTTTTGTACATATAGTAAGCATATAAATGTGCCAACTATTCTAACGGCTACATTCAGGTTCCTCACATCATATGGGTGAGAATATCAGTCTAGGACTGTGGGTGCTTTGTATGTTCACACTCACAGGAAGGAGTGGATCAAGGTTCAAAGACAGACTTTTGTCACTGTGTGATGTAAGTATGTCAGGTGTCATCACCCAGATAACAGCATTATTTGCTTTTCATTGTCTCTTAGCTTTTGGCTTTTTATGTGCATCAGCTTCTTTGGGGTTCAGCACCAATGTAGTCAGTTCTACGCAGGAATCTCCAGGATGCTATCTGCCTGTCAGCAGTGCTGGGAGACTGGGAATAAAAGCCTCTCACATTCTAGTGTACATCTTGAGGGCTAATTTGCTACGGAAACATTTATATGGCAAAGTGAAGCCAAACTACTCTTGGCAAAGTGTGCTCCTTTCTTCTGTAGAGTAACACAATCACTCAGTGGGATTGCAGCAGCCATTGCTATTAGCAATCCACCTCTCAGACCCAGATATAATAATATAGAAAACCCAGCACTCCAGTGGGGTGATTTGCCTGGGAAACCACAGCTAGGAGAAAGGAAAAAGTACAATTGGATTGAATGGAGCTGCAACCACAGTTGGCCACACACACTTCTTTTTTAATTCCTCGAAGGGCTCTTACACTTAATGCTATAGGTGTTCATAACCTCATTTCTTATTTTTTGTTTCCAAAATCACCACCATTGCCACTACTACCCATGTGATCTGTAAGTGTGGAAAACCCCACACTTTTCCAAATAACCTTTTATTCAAAGAGAAAAGCATTAGAAAATATTTATAAATAAACATAAAAAGAACAAACAAGGTTTCGTTGATTCAGCCAAAGATTTGCCAAGAGGTGATTTATACATGAAAATGACCTGAAATGGGTAAATTTCAATGTTGGAACAAGACATCAACACTAAAGTAACCTCTAGGAAAATAAGAGGTGCTTAAAATTTATGAAATAGAAAAAGGAGGCTTCAATCAAGCTAAAAACTGACCCTTAAAAGACTAATTGAAAGTCCCACCTTCCATTCCATATGTGGGTTTTAGGAAGGGGCTAAATTAAAGTCTAAAATCCCATTCCAAATTCAGAAGACTATACCTCTCACTGTACCTCTCAGAGTGCAGTTACATCTCACAAAGATGCATGGTGAAGTTTAATTCCCCAGTGCTGAGGTGGGAAGTCCTCTAAGAAAAGTGATTAGTTCTTCAGGATGGGCCACTGGATTGAGGTTTTAGGTATGGACAATATTGAAATTTCTTTATGCTATTCTATTTTATTAAGATGTTGACTCTGGAGTTAGATATGGCTTCTGCCACTCTAAACTCAAGTATGTTTGTTTAAAATTCTCTGTTCTATGTCAGGTGAGTCAACTAATTCTGTTATCCCCTGTTATAAGAATATCTCCTAACTGAAAGTCCTGTCACCAGTCAAAAAATATAGTTGGACTATAGAACAATGTTTCCCTGGGGGTATGGGCAGAAACCAACTCCAAAGGGCTGGCTTAACACCAAGTGCCTGTAATTATTCAACAAACCAGTTTAGTTACATCTGTTCTGATTAAATAATGCTTGTGAATCAAATCCAAAAACTGCACCTTCATGTGTTTATCTAAAATAATGTACTTTATTCTGGCAGCCAAACTTTATTAGTCACCTAGGTGGTGCTATTTTAAAGGTATGAAGGGGTCATGGAGAACAGCTGTATCTTGGCACTGTATGGCAGAACTGGACTCCCCAAAGTGAGCTCAGGGAGAGGTTATTGATGAAAATGCCACTCAGTTGGAATAAGCTATCCCAGCAGTTTTGGATATGCCAGTGCCATATGATGGCCATCAACAATAGTCACAATGAGATGGAGTCAAGTGGAAACTCAGGGACTCCAGTGAAGACTGCTGGCACATGGGCTTTAGCCAACAGAAAGTCTTTATTAGTTGTCAAGCGACTACACTAGGTGTTTGGGATGCCAGTGTAGTCCTGAGCCTTTTGCAGGGTGAGCTTTTTTGCACAAAAAAATCATGTCCTGGGGTGACATACTTCAATTAACAAGAACAGCCAGAAGCAGAACTACAGAAGCCAAAAAGCTAAAAAGCAAGGTTAGTACATTTAGAGACTTCTCATAACTATGGATTTGAATGGATTAGGCATTTGTTTAATTTTGGCAGGTGGTGTTGTCTACATGCTGAGTTTTACAGATTGAACAGTACTTCTATCATGGAGTCAGTTGTGCTATGGTCTCAGGGTCTACTGTTACAGGAGCAGGCTATACATTTTGCAGAGGAAACTTCCTTGAATTTTCTAAGGATAAATGAAGCTATACATTAAAAGACTAATATAAAATACCAGTTATGGAATAAGCACTCTCTAAATGCAAACTTTTTATTGTTGCTGACAGACTCAACAAAGGTTTTTCTTTTCTTTGTGTAGTTTACAATGAGGAGTCTCTTGAACCAGCAATTTAAGTATGTAGTAGGCAATAGATATAGTAATTAAGAGAATTCATGCATGTAAGATCCACCCTCAATGGATTCACTTGACTGCCTATGCAACAAATTCAGTCCAGCCAATTCAATTGTAAAATTTCTTTTATGGTATAACATGCCACAAAGTAGCCTCATGAACAGTTGGGCTGCTGACATCCCCCATTTTATCCAACAGTAGGTTGAGACTGAGAAAAGCTCAGTTATTTACCTGAGATCATACTGTTAACTAGAGGGGCATGCGACATTTGTATAAATATTTGTGTGATTTCAAAGTTTGCATGGGATCCATACCTCCACCCCAACTAGGTTTTCAACATGTTGCACTTACATGTTATGTTATTTTTGCTTCCGGCTTCAGTTTCCAAGCTTGTAATGATGGTGACTTCTTTCAAAAAGACAGGACTAAAAGACTATCAAAAGAGTGAGTGCACACTGCAGACAGCTGGCGTTATCTATTTTATTCTTTGCCTGGATTAGTATTGGAGTAGCTGAGTGGCGATGAATACATATTTGCTGAGAGAATATGCAAATGTGTCATAAAGCATAATATCTCTGGTAAAGTTGGGGCATAGTTTCATTTAGTATGAGGATAATAGTTTTTCATGTTAATTTGCAGTTGTGGTTAATTTGTGGGTTGATTTTTGTTATTTCCAGTAGGAACTAGTGTTTATAATACTTTTAACATTGGGTAAGATTGACTTCAGAATGTGAAAGCAATTATATTCATAGAGACAGTGCTTGCTAGAGTGTCTATCTATAGAGAAATGTGAGGTGCTATTTAATCATCATAGCTGGTGAAAGGGATCAGGACATGTTACCCCAAAATATGCTGCTAAAAGCTGATGAGAATCAACAGATGCACAAAGAGGGTTTTGCATAGGCAGGCAAGTGAATCCATTCAGGGTGGATCTTACAAGCATGAATTCCCTTATCTACGAAGAGCTAAAACTTGTAAGAGATAAGTACTGCAATAAATTCCCACTCCAGAGGGAGTTTTATGGCTATGAAGGCTATTCTTGGTTGCCAACTTGACTATGTCTGAAATTAACTAGAGTCCAAGTGGCTGAGCACACCTTCTGAGATTTTTCTTAATAAAATCATTTGAAGTGGGGTGACCCACCTTTAATCTGGGCCATACCTTAGGGTGGCACCCTATATAAAAGACACGGAAGATCAAAAGTTTTGCTCTTTGCTGCTTGCCCAGACTCTTGCTGGCATGTCCATTCCTTTACTGGCATTAGAATCTACTTCTATGGGATTCCAAAATATAAAGAAGAGCAGCTGAGACATCAAGCCACATGGACTGATTCAGCTACTAGATTCTAGGACTTGCTGTTGATAGACAGCCATTGTTGGATAAGCTGGACCACAGCTTGTAAGCCATAAATTAATAAATAAATAAAGCCCATTAAAAAATAAATCTCATAAATAAATATAAAATAAAACACATTCTAATAAATATATTCATTATATAAGTTCTGTTCCTTGAGAGAACATGGCTAAGATAATAGCCATGAAGAAGATGGAAATTCACCATCAAAACAGGCTTGCAGAAATAAGTTTACTTAATAATCTTTCTCCCCCATGACTCTTCCTTCATGTTACTTGCCTTCTCCAGTTTACCACTCCTAGATATACTTCCCGTGCCTCATCATTTCTCGTATGTATCACCTTGGTTAAAGTTGTTTCTTACCCTCTTGTCCTGCTCACTTGTTTTGGTGTTTTTATTTCACTTCTCTGAGGTTGCCCATACAGATATGAAAGGCCATTTTCTCCTATGAATCTGTCTATTGGCATTTTAGTTTGCAGAGTCCCTACCCACAAAATAAGAGGACACAGAACAGGAAAGTTTTAAAGCAGCTTATAGGTCTATTACCATCATGTTACAAAACTCAATGAATAAAGGTCAGAAAAATGCAGAACATAAAGATATGTTTAATGGAACATACTTCATTTAATGATCTCATTTTAATTTATATTACTTAAAATCAATATGGATTTGTCCTGATATCAGATTGCCCTCCTGAATTTTTCTCTTCCCTTCCCTTCCCTTCCCTTCCCTTCCCTTCCCCTCCCCTCCCCTTCCTCTTCCTCTTCTCTCTCTCTCTCTCTCTCTCTCTCTTTCTTTCTTTCTTTCTTTCTTTCTTTCTTTCTTTCTTTCTTTCCTTCTCTCTCTCTTTCTTTTGTTCTTTCTTTCTTTCGACATAATCTTACTGTGTAGTTCCACCTAAGTTTGAATTTATAATCTCCCTGCCTTATCTCCTCTCTTGATGAGTGTGTACCACCACGAATAGTCCCCCTTCTGTTCTCTGGTCTCAGTTATTCTCTACTCCTCTTGCCCTGATAACAGAGAACCTTTTGATTCTGCTTCCTTTAAGTCCTTAAACTGCCATCTCTGGCAGTGCTCAATAGTATTTTTCTTGTTCTTTACCCATCTCCTTCCCACTTCTTTTGTTTTACTTGTGAACCAAAAGCCAGGACTGGAGATCCTGCTTGGAATCAGTGTGCTTCTGGACCAAACTATTCTTCATACTGAAAGCTTTGTGGTGCTTTACTTCAATATGTCAATCACCTTTTCATGTCTTTGACAAAATACATGAAAGAAAGCATCTCTGTCACTGCTAATGTTGTTAAGTTGATAGACTCTATAATCACCTTGAAGATAAATCTCTGGGCATGTTCGTGAGTGGTCTTTCAAGATTGAGTTCATTGAGATGGAAAGACCCACCCAAACTGTGAATAGCCACATTTCATGGACTGGAGTCCTGGAAACTGAGTACCAGCATACACCTCCCTTGCGTCCTGACTGTAGATGTAATGTAACAAGCTTCCTCAAGCTCTTGCCATTATAATTTCTTCACTATAGACTCTACTTGTGACTTGTAAGCCACGATAAGTGCTTTCTTCCTTAAGTTGCTATTGTTAGGAATTTTCCCCAGCAGTGAGAAAGTGACTTAATACAAACTTAAAGGAGGTAAAGTTTATTTTGGCTCCTGGACTCAGAAGCTTCAGATCATGGCCATTAGGCTTATATAAAAGCAGAGCCCTCATGGGAGAAGGGTGTGAAAGAATAGAGCTGCTCATATCATGGAGGCCAGAAAGCAGAATGAGGGAAGGGGGTAGACAAGGCACAGCCCAACCATCTACTTCCTGCGTGTAGTCTCTATCTCATAATAACCAATTCAGCTAAGAACTCCTGACCCATGCAATAAAGGAAGAGGTTAGCCCATTGCTTTTATTGTATTGCAGGAACCAGGAAAGATTCACAAATTCAGCCATTGCTGTGGTATAGGGATTGTGCATGGGTATGACAGCCATAGTTTCTGGCCTCCAGAAATTAGCATCTCTCCCAAATGCAAATGTCAGTCTTCCTTTTGATTGTTTTGCTTTCTATGGTTTCAGTTACTTATAATCAACCACTGGTATTAAGTGGAAAATTCCAGGAATAAATCATTATATGCTACAAATTGCTCCATGTGTTGTATTGAGAAGAGTGACAAAGTCCTGTGCCATCTAACCCATCCCACTTGGGATGTGAATCATCCCTGTTCCAAGTGTTTCATAGTATATGTGTCCCTGCCTGTTAGTCACTTAATGTCCATGTCTGTTGTCACATTAACTGTCTTGGTACCACTGTGCTTATAGACACACGACCCTTTTTTTACTTAACAATGGCACCACTTAATAATGGCACCAAACCCAACAGTAGAGACAGAAGCAGTTTCAGTATAGTATATTGTTATAGTTCTTCATCTACAGTTTCAGATGGCTATTAGAAATCTTCAGTGTATTCCATCTCATGATTCCTAAAATCCCTTTATATATCCTCTTTAAGTCTCCTCTTATGTATGTCTCTACCTCAACAAAGTGGGTTCCAAGCTTCAAGCCATAGGTGATAACTCAGAAACAAATGTGTACCGACCTGGGTTTCCTTAGCCACTCATGAGGACAGCTTTGGCATATTCTGACTTCACTTTATACTCACACATATTGAAGTGCACTGATAGATTATAGAGGGAGCTTTGCAAGGAGAGGAGTTTATTCCACTCTGCATACAAGAAGTTGCTCACTTCTCTTTTGATTCCTACGCTCCAGTCCAGGCATCATATGCTTGGAAGCAGCTGTGATAACTATACTCTCTCTCTCTCTCTCTCTCTCTCTCTCTCTCTCTCTCATCACTGACATCTCTCTTCTCTCCTCCCTTTCTAGCACCTTCTTAGCCACACACATTACATTTGTGTTCACATTTGTGGACTCCTTTCCACATCTTTTTGTTGCTATTTCAGTCTCTCTTTTCCTCTTCTACCTTTAACCACCCCATATGCATATCTTTGATATGCATTCAGCAAAATCAAAGATCCTCCTTGTTACCCACTATTCTTGGAACTCAGAGTTTGCAAGTGTCCTCGAAAGAAACCTTTCTCTTATCAGGATAATACCTTTCACATTTTTCCTCTTTATTGTCATATACTAGACTCATATATTATTGAATGAATTAATGAGCAATGCAAAAATTTCTTTGGGCAATTTAATCCCCCTAAGTCTACACTTTGAATTTACTTGTTTTGCCTTTAGCCCCAAACTGACAGATTGTTAGTGTAAATTGGCCAGTTGCCATAGTTAGCACCACTGTGTGCCCTGGAATCTGACTGGGGAAGAACTTGCCAGAAGCATTCAATTTGATCCTTGAGTCCTCTATTTTGCCATCACCGTTTGGGTCTCCTTCTGTTGCTGACCAAGCCAATATTTCCCTCTAAAGGACTTAGGGCAAAGTATGTGAAAATATGGAAAGGCCCACTGTGGTGGCAATAGTGCTATTTACCCATACCTTCCTGCTTGAGATCAGGTGAGTCCATTTGACAAGGGCCAATCAGAAGCCAGTAGGAAGTTGAGTGTGACACCCCCTGCAAGAGTTTGAGTAGTCAGGTATGATACTCCATGTTTGATTATCCCTGGTCGAGAAGATGTATAGAGAATTCAGTATCAGTTTTTACCCTGGTGAAATGCAAACTTTCCACGCCATTTCTTTTCCCACCCCTATACTAGACATAGGGAGCTAGTGAGAAATGCATGCTTGCTAGCACTGAGCTAGGGGACTAGCGCTCTTGTTATTCTGACTGATACAGCCACTAAAATTGGCTTTGCTAGTGTGAATACCTTTCAACTCATCTGGTAAGTAATTCGATAGAATCACATTTCCAAACCTTCTGAGGCATATACAAATACGTAGGAAAGAATATTTTCCAATATGTTCCTGGCTGACCTGAGAGCTTTTGTTTACAAAGAATAAATTTGGTTTGGGATTTCTTTACTTTTTCTTTTGTATGTCATCTTTTCTCAGGAAACAGTGACTCTGGAGGCTCAGGGGGTGTGTTATCTGGACACAAGACAATCAAGGTTTGGAGCAAGAGCACAGGAAAGAACCAGTTTCCACTTCCTCCTTCACACAGATGTGATTTCTGTTTCTGTTTCTTCAATATTGCTTCAAGTGAAAAGTCTCAACTCTCCTCTATATACTCACGCAGCCTTTTCTGTGAATTAAAAATATACTTGGAGGTTCTGCACTTGAGTCCTTGAGGATAGATGCTTTCCTGTCAATGAATGCCCTCCATCAAGGTTTTGGGTAGTTGCTAGTGTTGAGGTGAGTGCTCAGAGGCAAATGATCTACCGTGCCCATTGAAACTGTCATCTGGAGAACAGCAGAGTCCACATAGAAACAGACAGAACTGGGTCTGAAAACTTGTGCATTCCCTTCTCAGTTACTCCAGGGGCCAGCAGTTATTCTACTTGGTAATCTGGTTGCTAGTCTTTGGAAAAGAAATATGGCAGAGCGGATGCTACAAATAACCCTTCCCTGCTACCCAGGTATAACCAAATTATTAACAATCCATGCTGTCTGTTAGGTATTTATTTTTCTTCTTTCCTCTACAGATTAAACCTTAGAGATAATTATCATGGGAGAGGGGGAACTATGAAAAGAAACTTATTTGCAGACATCAGCAAGTAAGTGTGTTTTTTATTCCTTTAAAGGAACATCCTGGAGAAATTAAGCTTACTAAAATAGAATTACCAGATTGAAAAGTTTAAAACATTATTATTATTATTATTATCACTATTATTTTGAGACAGGATCTCATGGTGTAGCTCAGGCTGCTTTCAAAGCAGAGATCTTTCTGTCTCATCCTCCCCAGTGCTGAGATTACAGATGTATACCTCCACAGCTGGTTTGAAACATCTTCGTGAAGTGGGTTTTAACATGGTTTTTAAACACTATTCATTCATTTTAATGAATATGTTAAATACCTGTTAGGTAGTGAGTACTTTGAAAGAACTTAGAAAATAATGAATGAATGAGTTGATTTAGCTTCATTAAGACATTTACTTAATCTGGGGGACAACAGACAAGCAAATCAGATGCTGTGACTACGATCTTGATCAGAATGTTTGCACAACATTCTGCTAGAAAGCGATGTAAGCACTCAACCTAGACAGATGCAACAGAGGTAGTGGTTCCTCACCTGAATTTTAAACAGAGCAATTAGGACTTATGTAAACAGGAAAGGGGGAATGTGGAAAGGTCTAGAAATAAGAGACAATGTGGCAGATTGTAAAACCATCAGAGCAGAGTGAACATTCAAGAAAAGAGTTATGGGATGCATGGTAGGGGATAGGTTTGAGCGTACTATTGGACACCCAAATAAAAATGAGGAGCATAAACTTAAGCATACACATATATAGCATATGTGCATGCATGTATATTGAGTTACAAGGAGAGTTTTCTTATGTATATATGCATTTACACAATCATCATATAGAACCAGAAGATCATTTAAATAACGAGTATATAGCTGTCATCAGAAAGGCTTCACTCAGCACCTGATGAAAATAAATGCAGTTACCCATAGTCAAACATTAGGTAGAGCTTGGGGAATCCTGTAGAAGAGGCAGAGGAAGGATTGAAGGATCCAGAGGGGTCAAGGACAAAACCAGAAAACCTACAGGGTCAACTAACCTAGGCCTATAGGGGCCCACAGAGACTAAACTGCCAATCAGGGAGCATGCATGGGATGGACATAGGCCTTCTGCACATGTGGACAGCTCTGTCTTCATGTAGGACTCCTAACAACAGGAGCAGGGGCTATCTCTGACTCCATTTCCTGGCTTTAGATCCATTTCCCCTAACTGCTCTGTCTTGTCTGGCCTCAATAGGAGAAGATGCCCTTAATCATTTTTTTTCAATTTTTAATAGATATTTTCATCATTTACATTTCAAATGTTATCCAGAAATTTCCCTATACTCTCCCCCATCCCCACCCTGCTCCCCTACCCACCCACTCCCACATCTTGGCCCTGGCGTTCCCCTGTACTGGGACATATAAAGTTTGCCTGACCAAAGGGCCTCTCTTCCTAATGATGGCCAACCAGGCCATCTTCTTCTATATATGCAGCTAGAGACATGAGCTCAGGGGGAACTAGTTAGTTCATGTTATTCTTCCACGTATAGGGTTGAAGACCCCTTCAGCTCCTTGGATACTTTCTCTAGCTCCTTCCTTGGGAGTCCTGTGTTCCATCTAATAGCTGATTGTGAGCATCCACTTCCGTGTTTGCCAGGCTCTGGTATAGCCTCCCACAAGACAGCTATATCAGGGCCCTTTCAGCACTTTCTTGCTGGCATATGCAATTATGTCTATGTTTGGTGGCTGATTATGGGATGGATCTCCAGCTGCCACAGTCACTGGTTGGTCCATCCTTTTGATTCAGCTCCACACATGATCTCTGTAACTCCTTCAACGTGTGCTTTGTTCTTAATTCTAGGAAGGGGCGAAGTGTCCTCATTTTGATCTTCATTCTTCTTGAGTTTCATGTGTTTAGTAAATTATATCTTGGGTAGTCTAGGTTTCTGGGCTAATATCCACTTATCATTGAGTACATGTTATGTGAGTTCTTTTGTGATTGGGTTACCTCACTTAGGGTGATACCCTCCAGATCCATCCATTTGCCTAGGAATTTCATATATTCATTGTTTTTAATAGCTAAGTAGTACTCCATTGTGTAAATGTACCAATTTTTTTGTATCCATTCCTCTGTTGAGGTACATCTGGGTTCTTTCCAGATTCTGGCTATTATGAATAAGGCTGCTATGAACATAGTGGAACATATGTCCTTATTAACATATGGAACATCTTCTGGATATATGCCCAGTAGAGGTATTGCAGGATCTTCTGGTAGTACTATGTCCAATTTTCTGAGGAACCTCCAGACTGCTGTAAGATCAAGAATTGACAAATGGGACCTCATAAAGATGCAAAGCTTCTGTAAGGCAAAAGATACTGTCAACAAGACAAAAGGGCCACCAACAGATTGGGAAAGGATCTTTACCAATCCTAAATCAGATAGGGGATTGATATCCAATATATATAAAGAACTCAACAAGGTGGACACCAGAAAATCAAATATCCCCATTAAAAAGTGGGGCACAAGAAACCTAGACTACCCAAGATACAATTTACTAAACACATGATACTCAAGAAGAAGGAAGATCAAATTGTGGACACATCACCCCTTCCTAGAATTAAGAACAAAGCACACATTGAAAGAGTTAAAGAGATCATGTGTGAAGTTGATTCCAAAGGATGGACCCAATGACTGCGGCTGCCAGGGATCCATCCCACAATCAGCCACCAAACATGTGACACTTTAGCATATGCCAGCAAGATAGTGCTGAAAGGGCCTGGATATAGCTGTCTCGGGGGAAACTATACCAATGCCTGGCAAACATGGAGGTGGAAGCTCACAGTCAGCAATTAGGTGGAACACAGGGAGCTAGAGAAAGTACCCAAGGAGCTGAAGGGGTCTTCAACCCTCTAGGTGGAAGAATAACCATGAACTAACTAGTACCCCCTGAGCTCATGTCTCTAGCTGCATATATGGAAGAGGATGGCCTAGTTGGCCATCAGTGGGAAGAGAGGCCCCTTGGTCATGCAGACTTTATATGCCCCAATACAGGGGAACGCCAGGGCCAAGAAGTGAGAGCGGATGGGTAGGGGAGCAGGGCCGGGAGGGGGGAGGGTATAGGGAACTTTCTGGATAACACTTGAAATGTAAATGAAGAAAATATCTAATAAAAGTTGGAAAAAAAACCTATACAGTTTCTATCATGCCAAGCAATGACATTTGTGGGTGCTGTTTACCCTGGGATAGCTGTATTTACTCTGTGGCATGTAGCGACCATGTGAATGTTACTGGTATTCAGTATGGGAGGATGATTTAGTTCCAAATAGAGTCTTTGGACAGGCCAGAGAATTCATTTATTGCTTTCAAGATGGCAACTTTGAAGGGAAGGGTGCCAATTTTTTTATTTTTATTTTTTTATATATTAAAAAGAAAACATTTAAAGGCTTTATTTCACAATCTTCCATTTATAGTATTATCCACTGATCACTATGTTTGTAAAGGCCATCTCTTAAGAAGACTTCCCTTTCTACTGAGAAATTAGTTCAAGGATGTCTGCAAAGTAAGGGCATATGACAGTTACTTCGAGTGAGTCTTTTCATTTAAATCTTTTCCCTAAAAAACCTTCTTGTACTCTAGTTAATGAGACTCAGCAAAGGTTTTACAGTTCCTTCTCACGGCATTCTCACGGCATACAATTCACTTCTTCCAAGTTGACATGCATCAACTATGCCATAAAGTCTAGGCATTTACAAAGTCAAAACACATTTTACTAGTTATTAACTTTTAAAATTACATTTCTCTGTTTAGATAACTAGCATCTAGCATTTGCCTAGACCTTGATTGACACAGTATCCCTAGCTGTTTACAGGAAATGTCCTATTTGCAGAGTGTATAACCACATGCATGTGCAAGGTCTTAATCATATTGGTGAATTATATGGTGACACAGTTATTTGCTTTGGTTTTTAAAAGCCATCCAAAGAAAGTGAGTGTTTGGTTATTTATTACAGGCCTGACATACTTTCTACTTCAGCCTTCTGTCCTTGCTGGCTGAACCTTTACCCACTTCTCAGCGCATCTCCACAGGGGGCTCTTTGGCTCCTTAAACTATCTGCCCATCAAATCAGAAGGCAAGAGCCAGAGCCTGAGCCCTGAGCTGTCCAGAAGATGTCTCTATTATGGATTTCTTTAGCAGATGACTCATTCTGCCTTGGGTACCTGCTCCACTAGAGCACGTACTTCAGATAGTGCAGCAGCGCCGACCCTTAGTGCCGTGGAACTGAGAGCCGAATCTTCCGGCTGCTTCACTCTAGATAATATTATATTCACATGACAGTGGTTCCATGACTGATGTGGTAAGTGATACACAGGACCGAGAGGCCAGCCCTGCCTACAACTATCAGGCTCTCTAGAGTCCCTTTTCCTGCTGCAACATTGTGTCTATCCCTTCAAAACGCTCAGTGAAATGCTCCCAGGTATCCAGAGTACATGGTGAAGGCCATATGAGCCTGCTGCTGGCCAGAACTAACTGAAGACAAATCCTGTATTCAGCCTTGACTGGAGAAATCCCCCATTTGTAATGAAAGACAGACTTGTGGCTGCCCAAGGTGCTAAGAATGAATGGTAATTGAGCAGCAGCTTCAAACAGGGCTCCAAGGCTCACAAAACACCTCCAAAGAAGAGGGAGGAAATACCAATTTGCAGGCAGAGAACAGGGTTATGAAACAGCATCTTTTGGGCTTGACAAGGATGTTGCCATCATGAACACTAAACTCCAATGCGTAGTAAAAAAAAATCCTAGCCACACGGACAACCCTGGTTAAATTAACTGAACCATAATGCAACACAAGAAGATATTACAATACGCAAGGCATTAGTAGGGAGGTACAGAGATTCCTAGGGGTGGAAGGGAGTTAAGAGATTATGGGGGTGAGGGTAATCAGAAAGTATTCTCCGTATATATTAAATTGTCAAAAATCAAATTTAATTAATAGATGATCAATTGAGGTAAAATGCACTTGCAATCAACTATTTCCACTTAGAATGTACAGTACCATTCAATGATGCTTTTCTTTTTGACAATATACACACACGAAACACTGCTTCAATCAGCACACAAAACACTGTTCTTAACTCTAAAGATTTCTGCAGGATACATTGCAGCCCAGCAGCTATCTCTACCTCGAGACTCACACAAACTGGTCTCTGTTCTGTCTTCACAGGTTAATTAGCATTTTCTAGAAATGTATATGAGTAAGACCACCCAGTGTGCATTCTTCTGTACATGGCTTCTTTCATGTAGGACAATGAAGGGATAGCATATATATTCTTTCTTATATTCTTCCTTTCCTTCTGTCTTGAGGTCGCTTGAATACAGAAATCTGTTTGTATCTCTCTCCTGGGTTTACACATTACATCTATGTTAGTTTTGGTAATATCCCCAAGTATTAGATTCTACCTCTGCGCACACTATCAGTTTGCTGCCTCTCACTTCCAAAGCTCCCATTGTTTTCTTCTGTTTTGTTCTACTGTGATTTTTGTTATCCTTAGTGAACCTGGAACCAGGGAGCAGTCTTCCGCTGGCTAAGGTAGGGTTGGCCAATAGAGGGCAGTAGAGGGTTGCAATCTGTAGCAAAGGCAAGGACCTTTTTTCTGTCTCTTGGGCTCTCCCCACTGTGTGGCTGCCAGTGTAACAGCGTGCAGAAGGTTCTGAGGCCCTCAGTCTGGAGAATGTTTCTGCCAAGAGCCTTTTCCTGCTGCCAGATCCAGCCCTCTGGTGCCTTAGTAGGCCACATCCTGTGCACCAGCTGTAGCTAGCTTGCATACCTTGGTGAGTTTCTTAGCCTTGCAGTATCTTTCTCCACGGACCAGTGTGCTGCACATATGCCCGAAAATTTCTTTGCTTCTGGAAGGCTGTGCCTCTAATGAGGTCTTAATCTCAGCCTCAGAGGGAGAAGGGCTTTTTTTTTTTTTTTTGAGTTCTTACCAATTTCTTGTGTGATCCCTCTCAGCCTTAGAGATAATCACTACTTCCTGAGCTTTCTATGCCATAAAGTCTACCTCTAAGCATTTACAAAGTCAAAACACATTTTACTAGTTATTAACTTTTAAAATTACATTTCTCTGTTTAGATAACTAGCATCTAGCATTGGCCTAGACCTTGATTGACACAGTATCCCCAGCCGTTTACAGGAAATGTCCTATTTGCAGAGTGTATAACCACATGTCACATGTGTTGCCTTCATTCTAAGAAGGCAACTTTGTATCTAGGTAATTGAAGAAGCACTTTGCATATATTTATACATTTCCTGAAGTCTCTTCATGACTCAGTTTTCTCCTTCCTTTAAGCCTACAGAGGGCTGCTTAGCATATCTTAGCACGTAGGTAGGTTTTTTTTTTTTCTTTCCCACACCCCTAGATGTTTATTTGCTGTCTGTACCTAGTCTAAATACTGCCTTCATCCTTGAGGGGTATTTTTATGAGTTATAGAACTCTGGGTTGGGGTGGCCCGTGGTTTTGGACAGGAGATTTTAAGCCATTTGAGGGTTGAGATGGCTCAGTTGGTAAAGGTGCTTTCCACCAAGCATGATAACCTGAATTAAATCCATGAGACCTAAGGGTAGAAGGAGAAAACCGACGGCACAAGTTGTCCTCACTTCCATACAAGTGCACACAGATTAATACATGTGCACACAGAATGAATGAATGAATGAATGAATGAATAAGTGTTTTTAGTAGTTTTACTATGCACCACACAACTGTATTCTCCTCAGCAGTTTTTAAAAATTGAAGGGTTTTTCTCCTAAGAAGTGTGTTCATTCATTAATAGACCTATATTTGAGAAAGAGTTCTATACAAATACAATATATACCTTAACTTAGGAAAGCAAAGAAGAAATATTTTATGGTGCATAGACCACTTGGAAGATTCAATCAATTTACTTCTCTGACACAGTCCTTACTTTTTATGACTATTTAAATGTTGAAGTCAGCTCTGCATACACTTGTGATCATACTGTTCTAAACATTCAGTCACACGACACATATCTGTTTCCAAAGAAAAATGTGACATAGTATTTGGCTCACAGCAGCTGAAGTTATGGGTTTACTGACTCTTTAAATATTTCAGCTAATCATTCTACTGTCTCAATAAGGTCAGTACCTTTGGTTGCTGACTTTTTCAGTATTTGTTATCTTGGGTTCATTATGGCTTTTTGAATGCACTTGCCATTTTTGAGGGTGCCATGGCCAGCTCCATGTCTTATTTGTAAATACCATGAAAGTGTTTCTTTCAGCCCTCTCTGTGGCATCAGACTTTGATTGGAAGTGCTGAATGTGTCTTGGTTATGGCTCTCATCTACACAGACAATGCATCAGGTTTGAGTTAAAACATTTCTAGGGTACCCCGATCTTGTCTATCCTCCTAAGTCCCAAGTTAGACGTAAGACTTTTATATATTACCATCTATCTCCACAATAAATCAAATAGTAACAGTAGTAGTAATGACTTCAGTGATGTGAAAGCCAACATAATCTAATTCTTATATTAAACCCCCATTTTTCTGCTTCTTCAGTGACTGGAAAAACACTTCAGAAAAAGTCATATTCATGAGAAACCATCATTTCTCTAAGCTGTGTAGCTGGTTGGTCTGATGCTGCTTGTATTCTAATGCCAAATAATGGTTCCTCAAAAGGTGGATGCTCCTGATGAGCAGATCCCCTCATACTCAGAGTGATGCCACTTGAACCTTCTCCCAAATTTAACTGGTGAATAAAATCTAGAGCCTGATTGGGAAGTGGAGGGAGAAAGGTGGGGCTAAAGTGAGAGGGTTGCAGGTGGTGAGAGAGAGGAGAGAGAAGAAGGAGAGAGAAGAAGATGCCATAGGCTATGTGACTTATGAAAACATGGCTATGAGGGCTGGCAAAACAGAGTTAAGAGCAGCCAGATCTAACATAGCAATTAATAACTCAGGGATATTGATAGGGAAATAGATGTGAGTATTTTAGGGGGTAGATATCTTCTCAGTTTTAGTGCATTAAGGCTTGTTATAAATATATAAATTATGTGTCTTTTATATGGGAACTGAATGACCAAAGGTGGGGAAGAAATCTCGGATTGAGATCAAGTATTTTCTGTAACACAGCTGAACCACAGAGGCAGGCCAGGCACTACCACCTCTTATCACCCCAGCCTCCAGCTCTGAGGTGATCTCCTGGCCACCCTGGTCAGCCAGCAGCTTCCATGCCAGACTTGCTTGTTTACTTTTATTGTATTTGTAAAGCTTAGAATTTGCTGAGCTTCTTGAATGTGTGGATTTTCATCTTTCAAGCAACCCCAGCCCCAGTCCCCTCTAGAAGTGGGACAGAAATGGGAAGAACGCTCATTGGAAGTGATGCCAACCACCACGACTTTCATATGTCCACGTTCTCTCCTCTGCTCCATTTCTAAAGTAGACTGAGATTGTCTCACAAGCCCACTGGCTCTGTTTATATCATTTCTTCATCTTTCATGTCAACAATACTGTTGTCATAACATCATCTTCAAATTGGACACTTCCTTTTTCTTTATGGTCACTGACTCTTGTTGATTTATTTTGATATTAAGCTCATCTAAAAGATTAGTCATTTCCCGATACATATTAGTTTTCATTTCTAAGATTTCTATCTGTTTTTTTCTGTGTTTTCTATTCTTTCATTGGCAGATCATTCCCTTCACTTCATTTGATAACTTTATTAGTTCTTATTATGACCTGACCAGCCCTCCAATAATTGAACTCCCCAAGTTCCTTGCTGTTTGAGTCTTGCCTGGATTATTTCTGCTCCATCAGTCTGTCCTCAGGATGCACGTCTCTCCATCAGCCATGTGCTCCTGATCCATCCAGTCTAGTGGAGACCTCCTGCTTTCTCTATTTTTTCTCCTTCTCTCCCGTTTCTTGGTCCCCACCTGTGACCCCCATCCCAGTAACTGAAACCCCACCTACCTCTTTTCTCCCTGGTAATTGGCTGTCGGCTCCATCTTTTTAACCAGTCAGAGAAGATTGGTGATCAAGTTTATACAGCATCATTTGATGTATGTGAGAATGTGCTTGTCTAGATTGCAACCAGAACTTGGAGGCCAATATTTAGTATTTGAATACATAGTAGCACCAGCATTTGAGTGTAGCTACAATAGCTGGCCTCAAGTCCCAATCTCAGTCCAAATTCCACTCCTTTCCTTCAAAGTAAAATATTCACAGTTGGTCCTGCTATTTGTGGTCCCAAAGCATCAGTGAGTGGGCAGAGCTTCACAGTAAGGCGAGTCCCAGCTCTCCTTTCCTTTCCTTTCCTTTCCTTTCCTTTCCTTTCCTTTCCTTTCCTTTCCTTTCCTTTCCTTTCCTTTCCTTTCCTTTCCTTTCCTTTCCTTTCCTTTCCTTTCCTTTCTTCTTCTTCTTCTTCTTCTTCTTCTTCTTCTTCTTCTTCTTCTTCTTCTTCTTCTTCTTCTTCTTCTTCTTCTTCTTCTTCTTCTTTTTTGCATGCTCCTTCAATCTACAGTGGATTGGAAGGTATTAGTTCCTTTTGCGCTTTGAAAGGATAAATGACAGGTTTTTCTCTTATTAGTCACTAGATACCATGGACAGAGCAACAAAGGTAGAGAATTTCCCTGGTACCAATCCCATGTGCAAATTTCAGCTTCCTTGTAAATTCTGGCACTTTCTGTTCTCTCTGTAGAGACTTCAGTTAGAATTTTAATATGGGCAACGTTTGTATTAGTCATTTTCTAGAGTTTCAGTCTGAAGGGAAATTATCTCTCCCTTTCAGAGGCAGACTCTCTTACCCACTACTTTTCATTTTGTGGGTAAAGGGTATGAATCTCAGTCCATAAAAACAGTTGGCTGGGAACCCGAGCATCCATCTCCTATAATTCAATTTTATTTCTACATGGTGCTCCCAACCTCCGGCTTATTTTGCAGTCCAGGGTCATGTGACATACCATAAACATTGATCCAAATGAACCACTATGGAGTCATCTCTTGTCCCTGCTTATGTTGCCCTATAAAATCATTTGGCTTTATGCTGGTTCTAACTGAGTTAATATGGCAACCGAGCTCCCATATGCTATTTCCTTTCCAAGATCTCAAGGGACTGGTGGTACTATGGAGAGGGAGGCATGGGCCCCTCTCTTAGGAACTCCATATCTCTTTCTTCCCATGTGAAGCTTCCTTGGTTTAGGCTTGAACAAATTCTTCCATCAAGTTTCTTAGTGAGACACTATTGTTTTCCTGCAATGTCCAAGGTTTTCTGAAGAAATTAGGCTTCTGGTCTATCATGGCCAGAAATATATATGAGCTACCTTTGTTTCTACCAGGTCAAATGTTTCCCCTGAGGTTATGAGTTCAGAGCTAGCAAATAGCTTGCATAAAACAGGAGGAGAGAGGCCAGGCAAAGAGAAATCATGAGAGGGAAAATAAATCCCAAAGCTTGATATTGCACACTATGATTCAGAGAAGAAAGTATTTTATTTATCTGTAGGTCCCTAGTATGTATCCTCGTGTCTGGCACATGGATTTTTTTCTAATAAACTTTTTTTAAATGAATGAGTGAGTTCCCCATATAACACAAGGATATCTTATGACTTATAACCTCTGTCCTTTGAGCTAGAAAATAGAGATAATGATTCTGATATCATGGTGTTGTCCAAGGACTAAATGGCAGTATGCCCATTCTGGGAAGATGTTTCTAATTGGAATGTTTTACTGCTATTGTTATCAATGTTTGCTGAGCTGAGCTAGAGCCTGGCATCTTTGTCTAAACCTCTGTGATTCCTGCAGATCCAGTCAACTGGAAACATGTATTTATCTCCGCTTTCTCTTCCATAGAAAGTGTACACTTTCAATACATTTTTGATGCTTTCCAAATTATTTATCATCCTGATGACAGCCTTTATATTAGTTTGCTTGATGGTCACTGGAGGCTGAGAATCAATTTTGGATTAGATTCTTCACAGTATGGAATGACTAGCCAGCCTGGGAAAGAGATGATAATATTGTATCTCATCTTTAAGGCATGCACTGAACATTTGCCTACTTTATTTAGAATTGAAAGTGAGTCCTAGCCACAGGATAAATTAATGTACACATGGTAAGTACTTTTTGAGTGTTTATAGTAAATATTTTTGTATAGTACTTGATATAAAGTGAATGAGCTTATGTCTCTCTTGAACCTTTTTTACAATGGGTGTCTTAGCCAATGTTTTATTTGCAAAGAGACACCATGACAATGACAGCTCTTATGTAGGAAAACATTTCATTGGGGATGGCTTACAGTTTTAGAAGTTTAGTTCATTATGTTCATGGTAGCAAGCATGAAATGGTGCTAGATTATCAGGCAGCATTTGAAATCCTAAAGTGACACACTTACTCCAACAATGTGGTTTGCATACTGGGGGTCTAGTTGTAGTTCCATGTGCTTGGCTTCCTCCCACTCAGTGATGGAAGAAATGAAGCACAGTCTTGAACAGGTGGAGTTCCAGGATCTTGGTCCAGCTGCGAGTGAGTCCCTCATGTGGAGGTATGGGAAGAGAAGGCTGTCTCCTGGAATCGTAAACTCTTTTAGACAAAGGCCTTCTCCAACAATCTTCAGTAAAACAATTCTCCTAGATGACCTTAGCTGTGAGCTAAGCGAGGGCTTGTACACATATTCTTTATTCAGGGTGAGTCAGGGCTATATATGGACCTTAGAGAGTGGGAAGGAGTTTTCAGTGTAAATGTAAAATCATTGGCTAGAGCCTAAAGTACTGAGAATATTTTTTACATGGAGATGCATTCTGGGGATCCCAGGTACTTGCTGGGTAGGTTCCCATTAAAAAGAGGAAGTTGAACTTGAAGGTTGGTCAGGGACTACTTGACATTCTCCAGGTAGAGGGTGTTGGAGGTCAGGCTCCTCAGACAAGGTCAGAGAAAGTGAAGCCTTGCTGGTAAAGTGAGTTCTCCATTTTATGCTGAGCTCAGAAGAGCTATTCAGTCATGGTAGATTGTACACAACCTTAATTTACATGTGTTGCCCTTACAACAAGGCCATGCTTATGCCAACAAATACACACCTCCTAATCATTGTCAAGTAATGCATGCCACTCTCTAAAAACTAAGCATTCAAATATATAAACCTATGGGGGCTATTATTATTATTATTATTATTATTATTATTATTATTATTATGAATTTATAATTTTGATGTTCTTTGCATGTGGAAAGACCATCACTCACTTTTATCAAACTATAACTATAGGAAGGTCTAGATGGTACCTAAGCCTTGATACCATATCAACCCACCTTGCCAGATAAATGGGTCCTCCTAGAAAAAAACTCTATTAGGTGACCCACCTCAGACCATGAAAGACAAACACTGAATGCCTTCTCTTATATGAGGTTCATAGGTCCAAATCTTCAGCTGTAAATGTAGCTACAGTCCCTCATCGAAGAAGCTTCTCTTCACAAGAAATGGAAACCATCATGGAAAACCAGAGCTAGAAGCAATGCAGAGATCAATGGATCATGAGGAGTTCAGCCTCATGTTGATTCCTGTTATTTTTGTTGTTAAAGTTGGGATTCTGTTCTTGAGGCTGTCTTCTCCTTCTTCTTCTTCTTTTTCTTTTTTTGCTTTTAATATTTTTTATTAGATATTTTCTTAATTTATATTTCAAATGCTATCCTGAATGTTTCCTCTACCTTTCCCCAACCCTGCTCCCCTACCCACCCACTCCCACTTTTTGGGCCTGGTGTTTCCCTCTATTGGGGCATATAAAGTTTGCAATACCAAGGGGCCTGTCTTCTTTTATGTTTGTTGAAAGATTACTTTCTTGCTTTTTCTAGGGTGTAGTTTCCATCTTTGTGTTGGTGTTTTCCTGTTATTATCCTTTGAAGAGCTGGATTCATGGAAAGGTATTGGGTGAACTTGGTTTTGTCATGGAATACTTTGGTTTCTCTATCTATGGTACTTAAGAGTTTTGCTGGGTATAGCAGCCTGGACTGGCATTTGTTCTCTTAGGTTCTGTATAACATCTGTCTAGGATCTTCTGGCTTTCATAGTCTCTGGTGAGAAGTCTGGAGTAATTCTAATAGGCCTGCCATTATATGTTACTTGACCTTATTCCCTTACTGCTTTTAATATTCTGTCTTTACTTAGTGAATTTGTTGTTCTGATTATTATGTGTCGGGAGGAATTTCTTTTCTGGTCCAGTCTATTTGGAGTTCTGTAGGTTTCTTATATGTTCACGGGCATCTCTCTCTTTAGGTTTAGGAAGTTTTCTTCTATAATTTTGTTGAAAATATTTGCTGGCCCTTTAAGTTGAAAATCTTCATTCTCATCTACCCCTATTATCTGTAGGTTTGGTCTTCTCATTGTGTCCTGGATTTCCTGGATGTTTTGAGTTAGAATCTTTTTTGCATTTTGCATTTTCTTTGATTGTTGTGCCNGGGCATCTCTCTCTTTAGGTTTAGGAAGTTTTCTTCTATAATTTTGTTGAAAATATTTGCTGGCCCTTTAAGTTGAAAATCTTCATTCTCATCTACCCCTATTATCTGTAGGTTTGGTCTTCTCATTGTGTCCTGGATTTCCTGGATGTTTTGAGTTAGAATCTTTTTTGCATTTTGCATTTTCTTTGATTGTTGTGCCCATGTTCTCTATAGAATCTTCTGCACCTGGGATTCTCTCTTTGATCTCTTGTATTCTGTTGCTGATGCTGGCATCTATGGTTCCTGATTTCTTTCCTAGGGTTTCTATCTCCAGAAATTGCTCACTTTGGGTTTTCTTTATTGTTTCTACGTCCCCTTTTAGGTCTTGGATAGTTTTCTTCAATTCCATCACCTGTTTACCCAGTGTTTTTTTTTTTTGTGATTCTTTAAGGACTTCTACCTCTTTAGCACTGTTCTTCTGTATTTCTTTAAGTGAGTTATTAAAGTCCTTCTTAAGGTCCTCTATCAGCATCATGAAATATGATTTTGAATCGGAATCTTGCTTTTCGGGTGTGTTGGTGTATCCAGGACTGGCTGAGGTGGGAGTGCTGTGTTCTGATGATGGTGAGCAGTCTTGGTTTCTGTTGTTAAGATTCTTACTTTTGCCTTTCGCCATTTGGTAATCCCTGGAGGTAGTTGTTATAGTTGTCTCTGGCTGGAGCCTATTCCTCCTGTGATTCTGTTAGCCTCTGTCAGCTGTCCTGGGAGTCCAGCTCTCTTCTGAGTCTCAGTGGTCAGAGTTCTCTCTTCAGACAAGCTCTCCTCTTGCAAGGAAGGTGCACAGAGGTTTGGTGTTCAGACTTGCCTCCTGGTTGAAAATGAAGGCCCAAAAAGGGGCCTGTCCCAGAAGATGGGTTGCTTCTGAAGTCTGAGTGCTTACCTGCCCAGCCTGCTCTAGCCCTGTCATAGCCCTCCTGGGTGGCCACCTCTCCTCTGGTGGGGAAGGTGCCCGGATTTCTGCAGCCAGAAACAGGGGTCTGCAGCCTGAAATGGGGTTCTGTCCCAGAAGCTGTGTGGCTTCTGCCTTTCCCAGAAGGTCGTTGCTTCTGCAGTCCATTGCTCACCTTCCACAGTCTCCAAGCTGATCTGTGCAGGCTGGTCTCAGAGGGACCCAGGAGACAAGATAGTTCCCTTACCTGCTCTGGGAGTCACAGCCCTCCTGGGTAGCCACCTCTCCTCTGGCAGGGAAGGTGCCCGGATTTCTGCAGCCAGAAACAGGGGTCTGTCCCAGAAGCTGAGTGGCTTCTTCCTGTCCCAGAAGCTCTGTTGCTTCTGCACTCTGCTGTTCACCCTCTGCAGTCCGCAAGCTGATCTCTGTAATCATGTTTTAATTAAAATGCATAAGAAGTTTGTACCATGGCACCCATTCTCAGTCTCAGGTTCAACTAGGGAAGCAAAGCTAAAAGGGGGACTTCAGAGATGGATGGACAACTTTTGAATTCTATATGAGGTCTATAAAAGAACTGACACAGATATGAGTATTATCAGGCAAGTTGCAAAGCAAGCCCTAGATCTCCATGGAGAGATGGGGCAGAGGAGGGTGGTGGACATGAGAGTATGAGGGAAGGTTATGTTGGGAGGTTCCATCTACAGATCTAAAGATCAAGATCCCTAGGAAAAATCTGCTGAGGAGTAGAGCCTTGACTTCATGAAGATGCCTAGCTTTCAGGCAAGAGGTCTTGGTCAATAAAGAACTTTTTTTGCTTCCTTTGTGTAAAACCTGTATGAAATGATGAGATAAACTAGAAAGTTCATATTTCATACTCACCTTTCCAAAGTATTTTTAAATGTTCTTCCTCCAACCCTCCCTCCTTCTCCCCTTCACACATGTGCTTGTGCACACCCCAAAACAGACTTTTTAAAGAAAGAATTCCCTGTAGATCATATAAAATGGATTTTGAAGGTATAGTTTGATGTCAAAAGCTGGGTTTTCTTTGGAAAATTATTTAACTTTTCTGTGCTCCAGGCACATTATCAGCAAAAGGAAAATGATATTACTGTGATTGTGAGGATGAAAAAATGAGAGCTTTTGTGTTCAGGTTAAGAACAGTAGTTGTGGTCTCAGTAGCTGTTTATCTATTTACTATTATCTTGTGGAGTTGGAAATATTGGGAGCTGGATGTTTGTAAGGCCAGTAATGAGTGATTATGAGTAATTTTGCTGAGATAAGTACATTTAAATTTAGTGATAGGAGAAATGGGGAGGGTGGGGAGTGGGAAAGCTAGGTTTGGATTTAAAAGGAGTCTTTGAGAACAAATGAGAAGGCAAAGGTTTCAATGTAGACAGAAAGCACATATGGGCTTTCTTGTGTAGAAAGCCTGAAATCAGGGTTTGAATAAAGGCTCAGAGTGTACCGTGGAGGTTAGCACCTGAAGATGGGTGTCTGAAGCCTGAGGCAGGAAGTAAGGGGGGGTTGGAAGGGGTGGCAGGAGAAACTTGCCACTAAACTTGGTGTTGAGTCCTTGGGACAACAGCATATGTCTCTTGCCTATCATCATCTAGGTATGGCCTGTGGTTTGGCTGTGCTAAAACTAGCTAGTGAAACCCAAGTTAAACCAATAACAGCAATTCTACAGCTGCTCCTGTTACTTAATAGGTTAATAAGAGAGATGGCTGAATCTCTGCCCTTCACAGGGCTTCTAAAAGTTGGAAGAATACACATGAGATTGATAGATAGATAGGTAGATAGATAGATTGATAGATAGATAGAGCTGAATAGTGGAACTCTATAAAACCACTTCTGTCTGGCAGACAGAGGGCAGGAGAAAGGGGATGGAAAGAAAGAAAATTGTAAACAGAACAGAACTGTATATGCAAACAAACTGTCTGCTCTGCAGACATTGAACATAGTGGCTTCAATGGAGGAAAGTAGCCACGGTAACCACTGTAGACTCAGCTGCTGACACTCATGTGCTGAGCGTCATCTTGGCCTTTAAACCACAGACTTTTCACTGTGTAGCCACTGTGGGGCTCTTCTGTGTAGCCATGCCCGCTCCCTTCATATTCTAGGGATAAAACCTATCAACCCCAAGGCTGAAGAAGTAAACTTTGGTGGAATTACTGAGAAGAGGTCTACAGATCTCTAACTTTGCACTTGCCAAGTAAATTGATAAGAATAATGCTGATCATAACTAATACTTCCTTGCTGCATACAACTGTTTGGTTAAGGGAAACTCCTTCCTTCTTACCCCACTAGAAAAGAGAATCTGAACAAGTTAGCACACCCAAAGTCGAGAACAAGTTGTATGAACTACTGTGGTTTCTCCTTCCTTTATAGGTTAGCCCTTGATATCTGAGGTTCCTACTTCTTCAGATTCAACCAAGCATAGACCATAGATATTTAAATGTACTAAAGACATACACATATGTGCTTGTCATTGTCCCCCAAACAATAGAGCCTAACAATTAGTCATATGTCATTGAAAATGTAAATAAATGCATCATAAATAATCTAGAGCGAGTTTAAAATCTACCAAGGCTGCAAATATTGTGCCATATTACATGAGCAACTGTGCATTCCTAGATTTTGGTGTCCCAGAGGGCTCTGGAACCAACCCACCATGGATATTGAGTGACAGTTTAATTTAGAGTGGAGCTGATCATATTGCTGCTCAACCTTTTTTTTTTTTTTT
>CACVCL010031707.1:0-27024 GCA_902729485.2 Mus minutoides | reverse complement strand
GGCGCGGCGGCGCGGGTGTTCTGGCTGGGAGAGGCCCAGCCTCCGGTGGGGCGGAGTTCTCAGTTCCTGCCCCTGGAGTGAACTGCTGACCCGCTGCTCCCAAAACCACCTCTGCACTCACGTGTAACCCCAATGCGATCTTAAAGTCCTGGGGTGTCCCTAGCTGTGTCTGCTGGGCTCAGAGGAAAGATGGCGCGGCCGTTTTCTTTCTTTTTTATATATTTATTTTATTAGATATTTTCTTTATTTACATTTCAAATGTTATCCCCCTCCCTGGTTTCCTCTCCAAAACCCCCTATCCCCTCCCCACTCCCTCTGCTCACCAACCCACCCACTCCAGCTTCCTGGCCCTGGCATTCCCCTACAGTGGGGTATAGAGCCTTCACAGGACCAAGGGTCTCTCCTTCCATTGATGACCAACAAGGCCATCTTCTGCTACATATGCAGCTGGAGCCATGAGTCCCATCATGTATACTCTTTGGTTGATGGTTTAGTCCCTGGGAGCTCTGGGGATACTGGTTGGTTAATATTGTTGCTCCTCCTATGGGGCTATAAACCCCTTCAGCTCCTTGGGTTCTTTCTCTAGATTCTCTGTTCAGAACCCTGTGCTCAGTCCAATGGTTGACTGAGAGCATCTACTTCTATATTTGTCAGGCATTGGAGATTCTCTCAGGAGGCAGCTATATCAGACTTCTGTCAGCAAGCACTTCTTGGCATCTATAATAGTGTCTGGGTTTGGTGACTGTATATGGGATGGATCCCCAGCTGGGGCAGTCGCTGAATGGCCTTCCCTTTAGTCTCTGATCCAGACTTTGTTTCTGTAACTCCTTCAATGGGTGTTTTGTTCCCCCTTCTAAGAGGGATTGGAGTATCCACTCTTTGGTCTTCCTTCTTGAGCTTCATGTGGTCTGTGAATTGCATCTTGGGTATTTCAAACTTCTGAGATACTATCCAGTTATCAGTGAGTACATACCACATGTGTTCTTTTGTGATTGGGTTACCTTACTCAAAATAATATTTTCCAGTTCTGTCCATTTGCATAAGAATTTCATGAATTCATTGTTTTTAATAGCTGAGTAGTACTCCACTGTGTAAATGTACCACATTTTCTGTATCCATTCCTCTGTTGAGGGACATGTGGGTTCTTTCCAGTTTCTGCCTATTATAAATAAGGCTGCTATGAACATAGTGGAGCATGTGTCCTTATTACATGATGGATCATCTTCTCGGTATATACCCAGGAGTAGTATTGCTGGGTCCTCAGGTAGTACCACCAAACTAATTTCTAGTGTGGCTGTACCAGCTTGCAATCCCACCAGCAATGAAAGAGTGTTCCTCTTTTTCCACATCCTCCCAACCATCTGCTGTCACCTGAGTTTATGATCTTAGCCATTCTGACTGGTGTGAGGTAGAACCACAGGGTTGTTTTGATTTGCATTTCCCTGATGACTAAGGATGTTGAACCTTTCTTTAGGTGCTTTTCATCCATTAGGCATTCCTCAATAGAGAATCCTTTGTTTAGCTCTGCACTCCAGTTTTTGATAGGGGTATTTAGTTCTTTGGAGTCTTTTTGAGTTCTTTGTATATATTAGATATTAGCCCCCTATCAAATGTAGCATTGGTAGAGATTTTTTTCTCAGTCTGTTGGTTGCCATTTTGGCAGTATCCTTTGCCTTACAGAAGATTTGCAATTTTATGAGGTCCCATTTATCAATTCTTTATCTTAGAGCATAAGCTATTGGTATTCTGTTCTGCATATTTTCCCCTGTACCCATGAACTTAAAGCTCTTCCCATTTTCTTTTCTATTAGTTTCAGTGTGTCTGGTTTTATGTGGAGGTCCTTGATTCACTTGGCCTTGAGCGTTATATAAGGAAATACAAATGGATAGATTTGCATTCTTCTGCATGCTAACTGCTAGTTGAGCCAGCACCATTTGTTGAAAATGCTGTCTTCTTTCCACTGGACGGTTTTAGCTCCTTTGCCAAAGATCAAGTGACCATAGGTTTGTGGGTTCATTTCCGAGTCTTCAATTCTATTCCATTGATGTACCTGCCTGTCACTGTACCAATCCCATGAAGTTTTATCACAATTTCTCTGTAGTACAGCTTGAGGTCAAGGATGGTGATTTCAACAGAAGTCCCTTTAGTGTTGAGAATAGTTTTCCCTATCCTTGTTGTTGTTGTTGTTGTTGTTATTTCAGATGGATTTGCAAATTGCTCTTTCTAACTCTGTGAAGGATTGAGTGGGAATTTTGATGGGGATTGCACTGAATCTGTTGATTGCTTTTGGCAAAATAGCCATTTTTACTATATTAATCCTTCTAATACATGAGCATGGGAGATCTTTCCATCTTCTGAGATCTTTGATTTCTTTCTTCAGAGACTTGAAGTTCTTGTCATATAGATCTTTCACTTACTTAGTTAGTGTCACAACAAGATTTTATTTGTGACTATTGTGAAAGATGTTGTTTCACTAATTTCCTTTCAGCCTGTTTGTCCTTTGAGTAGAGGAAGGCCACTGATTTGTTTGAGTTAATTTTATATCCAGCCATTTTGCTGAATTTGTTTATCGGGTTTAGGAGTTCTCTGGTGGAATATTTGAGGTCACTGATGTATACTACATGTCATCTGAAAATAGTGATAGCTTGACTTCTTCCTTTCCAATTTGTATCCTTTTGATCTCCTTTTGTTGTCTAATTGCTCTGGCTAGGACTTTGAGTTCTATATTGAATAGGTAGAGAGAAAGTGGGCAGCCTTGTCTAGTCCCTGATTTTAGTGGGATTGCTTCAAGTTTCTCTCCATTTAGTTTGACTTTGGCTACTGGTTTGCTGTATGTTGCTTTTACTATGTTTAGGTATGGATCTTGCATTCCTTATCTTTCCAAGACTTTTATCATGAATGGGTGTTGGATTTTGTCAAATGCTTTCTCAACATCTAATGAAATGATCATGTGTTTTGTTGTTTTTTTTTTCTTTGAGTTTGTATATATAGTGGATTATGTTGATGGATTGCCATGTATTCAACCATCCCTGCATCTCTGGGATGAAGCTTACTTGATCACAATGGATGATTATTTTAATGTGTTCTTGGATTCAGTTTTCGAGAATTTTATTGAGTTTTTTTTTTTTTTTTCATCGATATTCATAAGGGAAATTGGCCTAGAGTTCTCTTTCTTTTTTGGGTCTTTATGTGGTTTAGGTATCAGAGTAATTGTGGCTTCATAGGATGAATTCGCTAGAGTACCTTCTGTTCTATTTTATTGGATATTTTGAGGAGTATTGGTATTAGGTCTTCTTTGAAGGTCTGATAGAACACTGCACTAAACCTATCTGGCCCAGTGTTTTTTTGTTTTTGTTTTTGTTTTGTTTTTTGTTTGTTTGGTTGGTTTTTTTTGGTTGGGCTTTGACTTCTTCCTTTCCAATTTCCATCCCTTTGATCTCCTTTTGTTGTCTAATTGTTCTGGCTAGGACTTTGACTTAGAACTATGACTGTTTTTTGTTTTCTTTAGGAGATTTGGGTCTGTTTCAATCGATTATCTGATTCTGTTTTATCTTTGGTACCTGATATCTGCCTTGAAAATTGTCCATTTCATCGAGATTTTCCAGTTTTTATAAATATAGGCTTTTGTAGTAGGATCTGATGATTTTTTTCTTTTCCTTAGCTTCTGTTGTTATGTCTCCTTTTTCATTTCTGATTTTGTTAATTAGGATACTGTCTCTTCGCCCTTTAGTTAGTCTGCCTAAGTGTTTATCTATCTTGTTTTTCACAAAGAACCAGCTTCTGGTTTGGTTGATTCTTTGTATAGTTATTTTTGTTTCTACTTGGTTGTTTTTAGCCTTGAGTTTGATTATTTCCTGCCTTCTACTCCTCTTGGGTGCATTTGCTTTTTTTTTTTTTTTTTTTTTTTAGAGCTTTCGGTTGTGCTGTCAAGCTGCTACTTATGGTCTCTCCAGGTTTTGTTGTTGTTGTTGTTGTTGTTTTTTTTTTGTTTTTTTTTTGAGTCACTCATAGCTATGAGTTTTCCTCTTAGGATTGCTTTCATTGTGTCTCATAAGTTTGGATTTGTTGTGGCTTCATTTTCACTAAATTCTAAAAAGTCTTTAATTTATTTATTTCTTCCTTGACCAAGTTATCACTGAGTAGATTGTTATTCAGCTTCCGTGTGTATGTGGGCTTTCTATTGCTTGTTATTGAAGATCTGCCTTAGTCTGTGGAATTCTGATAGGATGCATGGGATTATTTTAATCTTCTTGTATATGTTGAGGCCTGTTTTTGACTGATTAGGTGGTCAGTTTTGGAGAAGTTACCATGAGTTGCTGAGCAGAAGGTATATTTAATAAATTTAGGTTTAAGGTTGATTTTATTTGATATTAGAATGGCTAATCCAGCTTGTTTCTTGGGACCATTTGCTTAGAAAATTGTTTTCATTAAATTTTAAAGTCTTGAACCTCTTTATTTCTTCCTTGACCAAGTTATCATTGATTAGAGTTCGGTTCAGTTTGCATGTGCATGTGTGTCCCCCCCCACCTTTTTTTTTTTTTTTTTTTTGAATTTAAAACCAGCCTTAGTCTGTGGTGATTTGATAGAGCTCATGGATTTATTTCAGTTTTCCTTTACCTGTAGAGGCCTGCTTTGTGGCCAATTATATGGTCAGTTTTGGAGAAGGTACCATGAGGTGCTGAGAAGAAAGTATATTCTTTTGCTTTTGGATGAAATGTTCTATAAATATCTGTTAGATACATTTGATTCATAATTTCTGTGTTTTACTGTATATCTGTTCAGCTTCTGTTTCCATGATCTTTCCATTGATGAGAGTGAGATGTTGAAGTCTCCCACTATTATTGCACTATTATTGTGTGGTATGATATGTGCTTTGAGCTTTATTAAAGTTTTTTTTGTTTGTTTGTTTGTGGGTTTTTTTTATTTTTTTTTTTTTTTTTTTTTTTTTTTTTTTTTTTTTTTTTTTTTTTTTTTTTTTTTTTTTTTGAGACAGGGTTTCTCTGAATAGCCCTGGCTGTCCTGGAACTCACTTTGTAGACCAGGAGGGCCTCGAATTCAGAAATCTGCCTGCCTCTGCCTCCCGTGTACTGGGATTAAAGGCATGAGCCACCATAGTGTCCTTGTATTTGGAGCATATATTTTCAGAATTGAGAGTTCATCTTGGTAGATTTTTTTCTTTGACCAGTATAAAGTGTCCTTCCTTATCCTTTTTGAATAACTTTTGGTTGAAAGTTTATTTTACTTGATAGTAGAATGGCTATTCCAGCTTGTTTCTTGTGACCATTTGCTTGGAAAATTGTATTCCAACTTTTTACTCTGAGGTAGTGTTTGTCTTTGTCACTAAGGTGCATTTCCTGTATGCAAGAAAATCCTGTGTCCTGTTTACATATCCAGTCTGATAGTTTATGTCTTTTTATTAGAGAATTTAATCCATTTATGTTAAGATATATTAAGGAAAAGTAATTGTTACCCCCTGTTATTTTTGTTGTTAGAGGTGGCATTATGTTTGGTGCCTATCTTCATTTGAATTTGTTGAAAGATTGCTTTCTTCCTTTCTTCTGGTGTGTAATTTCCCTCCTTGTGTTGGTTTTTTCCATCTATTATCCTTTGAAAGGCTGGATTTGTGGAAAGATATTGTGTAAATTTGATATTGTACTGGAATATTTTGGTTTCTTCATCTATGGTAATTGAGAGTTTTGTGGGTATAATAGTCTGGGTTGACATTTGTGTTCTCTTAGGGCCTGTATGACATCTGTCCAGGATCTTCTGGTTCTCATAGTCTCTGGTGAGACCTCTGGTATAATTCTGATAGGTCTGCCTTTATATGTTATTTGATCTTTTCTTTTACTGCTTTTATATTCTTTCTTTATTTAATGTATTTGGGGTTTTGTTTTTATTAGATATTTTCTTTATTTACATTTCAAATGCTATTCCAAAAGTACCCTATATCATTCTCCTCCCTGCTCCTCTACCCACCCACTCTCTCTTCTTGGCACTGGCTTCTCCTATACTAGGGGATATAAAGTTTGCAAGACCAAGGGGCCTCTCTTCCCAATGATGGCTGACTAGGCCATATTCTGCTACATATGCAGCTAGAGACAAGAGCTCTGGGGGTACTGATTAGTTCATATTGTTCTTCAACCTATAGGGTTGCAGACTCCTTCAGCATCTTGGGTAGTTTTTCTAGCTCCTCCATTGGGAGCCCTGTGTTCCATCCTATAGATGACTGTGAGCATTCACTTCTGTATTTGCCAGGTACTGGCATAGCCTCACTTGGGATAGCTATATTAGAGGCCTTTCAGCAAAATCTTGCTGGCATATGCAATAGTGTCTGGGTTTGGTGGCTGAATATGGGATGGATCCCCAGGTAGGGTAGTCTCTGGATGGTCCATCCATTTATCTTAGCTCCAAACTTTGTCTCTGTAACTTCTTCCATGGGTGTTTTGTTCCCTATTCTAAGGAGGAATGAAGTATACAAACTTTAGTCTTCGTTCTTCTTGAGGTTTTTGTGTTTTGCAAATTGTATCTTGGATATTCTAAGTTTCTGGGCTAATATCCACTTATCAGTGAGTGCATATCAAGTGACTTCTTTTGTGATTGGGTTACCTCACTAAGGATGATATCCTCCAGATACATCCATTTGCCCAAGAATTACATAAATTCATTGTTTTTAATAACTGAGTAGTACTCCATTGTGTAAATATACCACATTTTATGTATCCATTTCTCTGTCGAGGGACATCTGGGTTCCTTTCAGCTTCTGGCTATTATAAATAAGAATGCAATGAACGTAGTGGAGAACGTGTCCTTATTACCAGTTGGAACATCTTCTCGGTATATGCCCAGGAAAGGTATTGCTGGATCTCTGGTAGCACTACGTCCAATTTTCAGAGGAACCTCCAGAATGATTTCCAGAGTGGTTGTACCAGCTTGCAATCCCACCAGCAATGGAGGTGTATTTCTCTTTCTCCAAATCCTCTCTAGCATCTGCTGTCACCTGAATTCTTTATCTTAACCATTCTGACTGGAGTGAGGTTGAATCTCAAGGTTCTTTTGATTTGCATTTCCCTGATGATTAAGGATGTTGAACATTTTTCAAGTGCTTCTCAGTGTTTCGATATTCCTCACTTAAGAATTATTTGTCTAGGTTTGTACCCCATTTTTAATAGGGTTATTTGATTTTCTGGAATTTAGACTCTTGAGCTCTTTCTATATATTACATATTAGTTCCCTATAGTTAGGATTGGTAAAAATACTTTCTCAATCTCTTGGTGCACTTTTGTCTTATTGACAGTGCCTTGTGCCTTACAAAAGCTTTGCAATTTCATGAGGTCCCATTTGTCAATTCTTGATCTTATCACACAAGCCATTGCTATTCTGTTTGCAAATTTTTCCCATGTGCCCATATCTTCTAGGATTTTCTCCACTTTCTTTTCAGAAACTTGAAGTTCTTATCATACAGATCTTTTCACGTCCTTAGTTAGAGTCACACGAAGGTATTTTATATAATTTATGACTATTGTGAAGGGTATTGTTTCACTAATTTCTTTCTCAGCCTGTTTATCCCTTGTGTAGAGAATGGCCATTGATTTGTTTGAGTTAATTTTATATCCAGCTACTGCACTGAAGCTGTTTATCTGGTTTAGGAGTTCTCTGGTGGAATTTTTAGGGTCACTTATATATACTATCATATCATCTACAAATAGTGATATTTTGACTTCTTCCTTGCAATTTGTATCCTCTTGATCTCCTTTTGTTGTTAAATTGATCTGGCTAGGACTTCAAGTACTATATTGAATAGGTAGGGAGAAAGTGGGCAGCCTTGTCTAGTTCCTGATTTTAGGGGGTTTGCTTTCAGAATCTCTCCATTTAGTTTTATATTGGCTACTGGTTTGCTGTAGATTGCTTTTATTATGTTTAGGTATGTGTCTTGAATTCCTAATCTTTCCAAACCTTTTATCACGAATGGGTGTTGGATTTTGTCAAATGCTTTCTCAGCATCTAAGGAGATGATCATGTGGTTTTTGTCTTTGAGTCTGTTTATATAGTAAATTACGTTGGTGGATTTCCATATATTAAACCATCCCTGCATTCCTGGGATGAAGCCTACTTGATCATGATGGATGATCATTTGATGTGTTCTTGGAGTCAGTTGTCAAGGATTTTATTGAGTATTTTTGCATTGATATTTATAACAGAAATTGTTCTGACATTCTCTTTTTTTCTTGGATCTTTGAATGGTTTAGGTATCAGAGTAATTGTGGCTTCATAGAATGAATTGGGTAGAGTACCTTCTGTTTCAATTTTGTGGAATAGTTTGAGGAGATTTGGAATTAGGTCTTCTTTGAAGGTCTGATAGAACTCTGCATTAAACCCATCTGGTCCTGGGCTCTTTTTGGTTGGGAGACTGTTGATGACTGCTTCTATTTCTTTAGGGGAAATGGGAATGTTTAGGTCAATAATTTGATCCTGATTTAACTTTGGTACCTGGTATCTGTCTAGGAAATTGTCCATTTCATCCAGATTTTTCAATTTTGTTGAGTATAGCCTTTTGTAGTAGGATCTGATGAAGTTTTGTATTTCCTCAGGTTCTGTTGTTATGTCTCTATTTTTCACTTCTGATTTTGTTAATTTGAATACTGTCCCTCTGCCCTCTCGTTATTCTGGCTTAAGGTTTATCTATCTTGTTCATTTTCTCAAAGAACCAGCTACTGGTTTGGTTGATTCTTTGAATAGTTCCTTTTTTTTCCCACTTGGTTAATTTCAGTCCCGAGTTTTATTATTTCCTGCCGTCTACTCCTCTTGAGTGAGTTTGCTTCCTTTCCTTCTAGAGCTTCTAGGTGTGCTGTCAGGCTGCTAGTGTATGCTCTCTGTAGTGTAGTTTCTTTTTGGAGGCACCCAGGAATATAAGTTTTCCTCTTTGGACTGCTATCATTGTGCCTCATAAGTTTGGGTATGTTGTGGCTTCATTTTCATTAAACTCTAAAAAGTCTTTAATTTCTTTCTTCATTTCTTCCTTGACCAAGGTAGCATTGAGTAGAGTGTTGTTCAGTTTCCATGTGAATGTTGGGTTTCTATTATTTATGCTGTTATTAAAGATCAGCCTTAGTCTGTGTTGATCTGATAGGATGCATGGGATTATTTCAATATTTTCATATCTGTTTAGGCGTATTTTGTGACCAACTATATGGTCAATTTTGGAGGAGGTTCATGTGGTACTGAGAAGAAGGTATATCCTTTTGTTTTAGGATAAAATATTCTGTAGATATCTATTAAATCCATTTGTTTCATAACGTCTGTTAGTGTCTATGTGTCTCTGTTTAGTTTCTGTTTCCAGGATCTGTCCATTGGTGAGAGTGGGGTGTTGAAGTCTCCCATTATTATTGTGTGAGGTGGAATGTGTGCTTTGAGCTTTAATAAAGTTTCTTTAATTATGTTACTTGACCTTTTTCCCTTACTGCTTTCAATATTCTGTCTTTATTTAGTGCATTTGTTGTGCTGATTATTATGTGTTGGGAGGAATTTCTTTTCTGGTCCAGTCTATTTGGAGTTCTGTAGTCTTCCTGTATGTTCATGGGCATCTCTTTCTTTAGGTTAGAGAAGTTTTCTTCTAATATTTTGTTGAAAATATTTACTGGCACTTTAAATTGAAAATCTTCATTCTCATCTACCCCTTTTATCCTTAGGTTTGCTCTTCTCATTGTGTCCTGAATTTCCTGCATGTTTTGAGTTAGGGTCTTTTTTCATTTTGCATTTTCTTTGATTGTTGTGCCCATGTTCTCTATGGAATCTTCTGCACCTGAGATTCTCTCTTCCATCTCTCGTATTCTGTTGCTGATGCCCACATCGATGGTTCTTGACTTCTTTCCTAGGGTTTCTATCTCCAGAGTTGTCTCTCTTTGGGTTTTCTTTATTGTTTCTACTTCCCTTTTTAGGTTTTGGATGGTTTTGTTCAATTTCACAATCTGTTTGGTTGTGTTTTCCTGTAATTCTTTAAGGGATTTTTGTGTTTTCTCTTTAAGGACTTCTCCTTATTTAGCAGTGTTTTCCTGTGATTCTTTAAGGACTTCTACCTGTTTAGCAGTGTTTTCCTGAATTTCTTTAAGTGAATTATTAATGCCCTTCTTAAGGTCCTCTACCAGCATCATTAGATATGATTTTGAATCTGAATCTTGCTTCTAGTGTGTGTTGGGGCAACCAGGACTGGCTGAGCTGGGAGTGCTGGGTTCTGATAATGGTGAGCAGTCTTGGTTTCTGTTGGTAAGATTCTTACATTTGCCTTTTACTATTTGGTAATCTCTGGTGTTAGTTGTTATAGTTGTCTCTAACTGGAGCCTTATTCTCCTGTTATTTATTTATTTTTTTAGCTTCTTTCAGCTCTCCTGGGAGTCCAGCTCTCTTCTGAGTCTCAGTGGTCAGAGTACTCTCTTCAAGTAAGCTCTCCTCTTACAAGGAAGGTGCACAGAGGTCTGGCATTCAGACCTGCCTCCTGGCTGAAGATGAAGGCCCAAAACAGGGCCTGTCCCAGAAGATGGGTTCTCTCTGCAGTCTGCATGCTCACCTGCACAGACTGGTCTTCAAGGGGCCCAAGACACAATATGAGTCTTTAAGCCTGTGTCAGCACTTTTGGGAGACCAGCTCTCTCTTGGTGGAAGTTTTGTACAGAGGGCTCTGGAACAGCCCAAGCTCTGGGTGTAGATGGTGACTGTCAGGTTCCTGTCCCAGCCACTCCACTGTTCCTGTGCCTTGTGTGCTCCTCACTTCCCTGCTCCAGACAGTTATTAGAGAAAAAGTGGCTATCTCACTTCTGAGTGAAGGAGTGATAATACTCCTGGAAGAAAATCTCTCTCCTGGTGGGACCATCCCAGAAGGATCTTCTTATGTTTTCTTATTATAAGTGTGTATAGTGTTGGCATGTGGGCATGTTAGTGAGAGTACATGGGTATGAGGGTATTCATATCTTTCTGTGCATTTGAGAGTCCATGTCCAAAGTTCCTATTTAATAGACAGATTTCTTTGACCATGGTCCATTTTATTCATCCTGACAGAATTGCTACATTGAACCCAGAACCCCCATATTTGTTTAGTCTCTCTACTTGGTTTGATCAGGAATTGCTTGTATCTGTCCTCTGAGTACTGGAAATGCAGGTGGACCACCATGCCCATGTTTGGGCTCTGGGATCCAAATTCTAGCCCGTAGGTTTTCAAAACAAATGCTTTAACCATTGAGCTATCCCCCAGTAACTGATATTATTATTTTGCTTGAAAATAAGACAATGGGAAAGTTTGCAGGTTCAGTATGACAAATAACATCAGTATCACCATAGATTGGTGCCATACTTACCTATCATGTTTCAGTCCCTGTTTGGGTGCCATCTTTAAAAGAACCAGCCTCAGTGTGGAGAGGGGTTCTGAAAGAAGAGGTGTCTGGGAGCAGTAAAAAGTAATGACTCAAAATCAAATCATGTGTCCAAGTCCCCTAGGTTCTGCTGAGATTGCTTTTCAGAGTGGTCTCTCTCTCTCTCTCTTTCTCTGTATATGTGTTCTGCTCTGCTCTAGACATCTTTTTTCTTGCTATTCTAAAAACTCTCTTGTTGAGACATCACTCTCTGCTAGTAAAAATTCTAAAAGATGTTTGGATAGCTCATGGATTTTCTGACCAAAGTCAGGAGAGCTGCTAGAAAATTTTTTTTGTATCTTCCGACCAAATCAGAATTCCTGTTAGAAAAAATTCTAAAAGCAATTCTTTGGTTTGCTCATCAAAATCAGAAGGCCAGAAAAGTTCTAAAAGAGCTGTGTCAGCTCTCTAAGTAATTCTTGGAGTTTCTTACCAAGTCAAAAATCTTGATAGAAAAATTCTTGAAGAGTTGTTTTCGCCCTCCAGAGATCTCCAGACAGCTCAGTTCTTGCTAGAGAAAAACTCTAAAAGAAGAACTGCTATTGCTTTTTGCTAGTTCATCTCATGTAGACCAAAAGTCCAGTTGTTTATTTACATGTCAATTCAGTTTTTTATTCCAGGTTCCCTTTGGATATCCTATGAATTAGAATCCAGTGAATTCAGCTCCTTAATTCTTAGGAGACAGCAAGCACACATTTCCTCTCAACATTGCAGAAGAATTCAGAGATCTGCTTGCTTCAGTTACACAAGGATGCTAGAATTACCAGGCCTAAATTGCCATTTCTACCACACCTGGGTCCAACCTTGAACTCAGGAATCTGCCTGACTTGGTATCTTTCAGACAAGCTGACTTATAGTGCATGTACCTCTCTTTCATAGTTCATAATGTATCCATAGTTCATAATTCATAAATACATTCATAGCTCATAAATGCATTCTTATTGTTTTGCATAGTTGAGAAATTATATGTTTTTAACTCATGTTTTTAGAGTTCTCTTCCACAGTCTTAAGGGTTGTCCTGATGGTCCCAGTATTTACCATTTTGCTGAGCCACACCCTCAACTCTTGGACTCCTGATGTTTCTAATTGGCATGGAGTCATTAATGTTAATAGGGAGGATATTCCTTGAAAGAAAAGAGATGAAAAGATGGAGCATCCAGAGGCTACCTTACCCGGGGGTCCATCCCATAATCAGCCACCAAACCCAGACACTTTTGCATATGCCAGCAAGATTTTGCTGAAAGGCCTCTGATATAGCTATCTCCAGTGAGGCTATGCCAGTGCCTGGCAAATACAGATGGGGATGCTCATAGTCATCTATAGGTTGGAACACAGAGCCCCCAATGGAGGAGCTAGAGAAAGTACCCATATTGCTCAAGGGGTCTACAACCCTTTAGGTGGAACAATAATATGAACTAACCAGTACCCCTAGAGCTCATGTCTCTAGATGCATATGTAGCAGAAGATGGCCTAGTGGGCCATCATTGGGAAGAGAAGCCCCTTGGTCTTAAAAACTTTATATGCCCTAGTACAGGGTAATGCCAGGGCCAAGAAGTGGGAGTGGGCAGATAGGGGAGCAGGGTGGGGGGAGGGTATAGGGAACTTTCGGGATAGTATTTGAAATGTAAATAAAGAAAATATCTAATAAAAAACATAAAAAAGAATTAAAAAAAGAAAAGAAAAGAGTCCTCTATTGCTAGTACTGGTTCCTGAAATATGCACATTATTACACAAACAAGCATTACTTAAATCCATGTCAGCCTTCCATGCTCACACCAGGGCTTAGTCCCAGGGGTGGGAACCGTGTCATTCTGTACCAACCAGGGCCAAGCAAGCTGGGATCTGCAGATCAGGAAATAAACTTAAGTGAAACTGTTGCTAAATTGTATGCAGAATTTGCTTTTTCTTATATTTAAAATAATGATTTCCTCCTGCTATCTCATTTCTTTCTTTTTAGCGATTTGCAAGGTGTTTGTTTTTATTTGATATTTTATGTGAGCAATTTAAGAGAAGAACATTCTATTCCACTTTCTGTAATCTCTGGTCAAGATAACCAACCAAGGTGAATCAGTAAGAGCTAGTCATAGGTTAATTGAGACTAACAAGATACATTGTATACAAGAAATTTTAAAAGCTAATGAGCCCCCTCCCCCAAGTCATTCCTCTCCTCAGAGAAATTTAGTTAAGTGGTTAGAGAAATGGCTTCGTAGTTAAGAGCTCTTGATGCTCTTGCAGACAACCCAAGCTCAGCTCCCAGCATTCATATCAGATGGCCCACAGCTGCCTCTAACCCCAGCTCTAGGTGCCCTGATACCTGTTTTTTGCTTCAGTGGGCACCCACACACATATGCTCACATACAAGGAAATGAAATAATCATAAATATTTAGATAAATACATCTATAATGTATTTGTGGCAAATTTTTTAAGTAAAAAATTTGATGCTTTTCGTTTGGAACAGAAAACAAACTTACAAAATTTCACATGGTAACAATGATTCAAATAGCCTTGTAGATATTTTCACAAGACACCCAAATAAAATTGAGAGTGAAATCTTAAGACAGTGCAATTGACTAGTGTGAGAATAGCATGGGTATGACTTTGAAAGCCGTTCTACAGACCTAGTCTGTGCTTAGAAACACTCTATATCTAAAGACTGCCTGCTTTCACTGAGGAGCACATTCTAATCGTTTATCAGTCTTAGTTCATTAGGTTATACTGATCCTCAGGCTATTTTTGGTGACACATATAGAGAGTGTAAAGATAAATTTATCCCTGTGTACTATGTCTGATACGCTGATTGAGAAGATTCAATCCGAGATGTGGCGTGCTGTGATAGGCATAGACAGATCATTGATTTTCACTCACTGTGTATAAAACAGTCCAATCTCACATCCCTGCTGAGAACACTTTAAATTGCCCATTTAGTAGATAGAGCTCAGCATTCCAGTTTGAGCACCCATATCCCAAATAATCACTCATGAATTTAAGGTGATTTCAAAGTTCATGGATAAGTTCAGAAGGCAGGAAAGCTAATTAATTTTCAGTGTCCATTTCCTGGGTTTGTGCTATAAAGAATAACAGGATAGATAGGATTCTGGGTCTCTGAAAAGTTACATTGTATCTGGGAAAAGACCATGATATGGTCAGTCAGTACTGAGAAATGTATCCTCATCTGTCTTTGTTCTAATGTGACACAGGAGCATTCTTAAATTAGGATACCAGGAAGAAGGAAACACCCTGTTGAAATGTTGCTACCCTGACAAGGATGCTTAAATTTGTATGCACAATAGACCTTTCAATTTCATCCTTAATCCATTAACGTTTTAGGAGACAGCATCTGATATATTCCAGTTTTGGCCTCAAAATCAGTATGTAACCAAGGATGCCTTCCCACAGGCTGGGATTACATGTGTGCTCCCTACACTCAGTTACCTTTCTCCTGAGTGCGGCAGGTCAAAGTCAACTTCAGAATAAGTGGAATCAAGAACAATGGCCCTAACTGAAGGGTGGCAAGAGAAGGGGCTGGAACCCAGCTTTGTAGACCCCTCTCCATTGCAGCAAACACTAAGGAGCCTGAGGAAAACCCAGGTCTTATAGGAACAATTGTGTGGTACCTGCTTCAGGTCATTGATCACATAAGAGGGTGGGGTGCTATGTACACTTTATAAAAACTTAGGCATAGTGCTGAGCTTGGTGGTGGATGGTTGTTTGTATAGTGTATGAAATTGGCATTTTGTCTTTTATTTGCTTTTGGTAGCACAAGCATATTCAAATTTATTTCTAAACTTAAATTCTAAGGTGTTATGGTGTTTGTGGAGTGTGTTTGGCAAAGTATTCATTAAGAAAGGGATTCTCTAGCCGGGTGTGGTGGTGCACGCCTTTAATCCCAGCACTCGGGAGGCAGAGGCAGGTGGATTTCTGAGTTCGAGGCCAGCCTGGTCTACAAAGTGAGTTCCAGGACAGCCAGGGCTATGCAGAGAAACCCTGTCTCGAAACAAAACAAAACAAAACAAAACAACAACAACAAAAAAAAAAAACAAAAAAAGAAAGGGATTCTCTGATAGAAATGCTCTCACAAGGTGAATATAAGAAAAACTTCTGAGTTTTGAGTGTCCAGTGAAATTACTATACTGTGTCTAATTTGGATGATACATTACTAAATATCCTGTACATAAATGGACCATAGAACTAAGAATATGAAGGGGGGATTTGTCTTACTGAGAGATTATTTTTCTTTTTTCTAAATTTTATTTTTATTATATTCAATTGTGTGTGTGTATCTGTGTGTATGTGTCTGTTTGTTAAAGTATGCAAATGAATGCAGATTCCCTTGGAGTTTAGAGGCATCAGAATCCTGTAGCTGTAGCTACAGGCAGTTGTGAGCCAGCCCTTGTAGATGCTGGGAACTGAGCGCAGGTCCTCTGCAAGAATGTTACATGCTCTTTATTGTATTATTTATTGCTTTATTGTATTATTATTTATTATTATTTATTGCTTTATTGTATTATTATTCTTTATTCTTTATTGTATTATTTATTATCAACTGCTTATTTATTGCTCCAGCTGATATACTTCCTCAGCGTATTCTAACTTTGCCCACCACAAATACTATAACAAATGTACAACTATGCCATATGAATTGAGTTCTTTATATTTTTTATTTGATGGTCATTTAAAATTATTATTGTTTGACAACAAACACATCCATTTTAACAGCAGCATTTTAGTTAAATTACAATAGTCTCGTGATAGTATACATTTACTTTTAAATATTTTCATGATAAAAGCTGTTCTCTTTGGTTAACTATTGTTTAAATACTGCATATTGTTTGTCTTCCTGTTTCATGAATTGAGAAGACGCTATTTTATTCAGTGTTACTGGACAATGATAAGTGGAAGGAGAGAGGAAAACAAGGTTTCTCTACTTAGATATCTAACATTAGCATGAAGTAGAATGATAAAAGTAATCACGCGGTTAAATAAAACTGCACATTTATTCATGTGAAAAATTTGGTAATGGACTATGTATCTACTAATAAAATATGAATGTGCCCTGACATTGAAAAACGAAGTGAGATTAAATAACTGTTGTGTCTGGAGTAATATCACTCCAGACACTAGAGCTGAGCTAGGATGCCTGGGAGATAAGCTCACCCACAGAAGCCAGACAGCTTTCTCAGATTTCAGAGTCATTTCAATCTCTCAAAACTGTCGCTTAATACAGTAGAGCCTGGACTAATGGGGCACCTTATATTTCCTATAATTAAACAATCAGCTGAGTGCAGGACTCAGCTGCCAGCTCTATGCAGAAATCTCTCCTTTGTAGTTCCAGCAAAATAACCCTAACCTCTCCAATGTACTTGACAATTTTTTTTTGAAACCCTCTCTCTCTGGTGTCCAGCAGGAACTCCTGCTTTCTAAGGCTGTATTTCCAGACTTCACACCTTCACGAGAAGGCAGGAGGGGATAGGTTTGCCAAGTCAATGGAGTTCTATCTTTTCACCAATAATATCTGGAAAAAAGAGAGCAACTTTCACAGCTGACTGGTATGCAGGACCAGGGAATCTCTCCACAGTGGTAGGCTGCTGGATAAATGGCCTTTACTATGAATTCTACACAGGATGTCTTTAAGTCGGAGCATGCTCTCTCCCTCCATCTTTTGATATTAATAGTTAATATGATTCATGAATTAAAGAGAACATTTCTTAAAATTTTTACTTATTAATGCATTCACTTGATACTTTAAAATGATCAAATATACTTATGCTAATTTATTCTACCTCTCTGAGATGTTATCCTGTGCTATATGAGATACAGTAGTCTAGACCATGGCCTCTAGCTTAGAGATCAGTTTTCTGCCATTTAATACGATATGTACAATGTACCCATACCCACTTCAGAGCACAGCAGATCATCTTAATGACTGCTAATCGAATGGCTACCCTATAGCTTTGGCAGAAAGTTATATATACATTTAAAGGTCAGCCATCAAGAGGTAAAAAGAAGAAAGTCAATTACTGGTGGGGGTATGGGGGGTATTTGCATGACCACCAGCCTCTGACACCATATTGCCACATAGGGAAAAGTAAGAGATAATTCATGTGAACTCATTTTCTACAGTGAAGCTCTTGCTTTTGGCACATCATGGGTCTTAGACTGTCCAGACATAAAACCAGTGCTCATTAGTCTACATTGCAGATAGAAGTCATGTTCACTCTGTTCCTTTACATTTTCTCATATCATTTGAGCCAGATTGGTCTTCACAGTTCCATAGAGCTACCCACTTATGAAATCCACAGATGTCTCTGATAGTGGGCAACTTGTTCTCAGGCCTTGTTTGCTTACTCTAAAGCTAAATGACATCCATGAAACAGAAGTAACTGCAAAATGTACGCCAAAGGCATCGATATAGAAAACCTCAACTAGCCCACCATGGCATCAGTAATACTGTGAAGTGTGTGCTCCCTGAACAGAACTTTCTCTAGTTCTCTGTTTCTCTTTAGATGTTCTGAAAGGAAGGCAATTACTAAAACGTTTAGAGTAGTAATCTTATCCTTTGATAAAACCTACTATACAATGCTTTAGTTTGGAATGTTCAAATTTTAGTCCTCTCAGGTGGGGTACTTCTTAAACCCACATATTCTCATACATCTGTGGACTACATTTAACATTATATTAAAATAGAGACTAGGATTCCACATGGAAATGGGGAATGCCAGAGTTAGCTAATGCAGAGAGTGGGAAATTCTGTGCAGATCAGCTCTGACCATCTGCCTTGGAATGGAACTGATATCAGATCTCACCCTCAGTTTGTTCTGTTAGATTTAAACTCCTTAGTTACCTGTATTTCATTTTTGTTTGCCACTTTATTCTATTTTTCCTGTTGAGGATTCACCTCTAGGTTTTTACAGCTTTAATAACCCTCATTTTATCACTTCAGCCAAGGCAATGAATATAGCTACTGTTGCCTTATAGATGTCCTTTTTAAAAAAATATATTTTATTGTATATTTTATTTCTTTACATTTCAACCCTTTCTTGGGTTCCCCTCCAGAAACCTCCTATCCCACTCCCCTCCCCCTGCTTATATGAGAGTGGTCCCCTCCCTACCCATCCATGCACTCTTGCCTTCCCGCCCTGGCATTCCCCTATACTGGGGCATCCAGTCTTCACAGGACTAAGGGCCTCTCTTCCTGTTTATGCCCAACAAGGCCCTCCTGTGCCACATATGCGGCTGGAGCCATGGGTCACTCCATGTGTACTCTTTGGTTGATATTTAGTCCCTGGGAGCTCTGGGGGGGGGGTTGCTTGGTTAATAGTGCTGTTCCTCTTACGGGGGGGGGGGGTGTTTGCAAACCTCTTCAGCTCCTTCAGTCCATTCTCTAACACCTCCACTGGGAACCCTGTGCTCAGTCCAATGGTTGGTTGTGAGCATTCACCTCTGTGTTTGTCAGGCTCTGGTGGAGCCTCTCAGAAAACAGCTATATCAGGATCCTGTCAACAAGTGCTTCTTGGCATCTGCAATAATGGGTTTGGTGTCTGTATATAGGGGGGATCCCTTGTCCTTTTAATTGCACTTCATGCAAATATTGCCTTCACAGTTGTCTCTACTGTGCTCAGCATGCTCTGGGAAGCCCACAATAGACTGTGAAGCATATGAAACAATGAACCCATGTGTCATTGATGATCATACACGAACTCACCCTGTAGCTGTGGGCACTGTTTTTATTTTATTTCATTTCCTTTCTATGAAAGATATTTAAAGAACTGGGAACACAATGTGGGAACCAGCTCTGTATGTGTTGCAATTCTAGAGATAATTTTCAGTAAGAGGCTTTTAGCTGCAGGAATCCACTCTTACCTGTAAGTGAAAGAAAGGAAGAAAATGTCACAATTTAAAAGAGAGAGAGAGAGAGAGAGAGAGAGAGAGAGAGAGACTCTCTTTTACAGATGCAGGTATCTGAGAGCTTCCCATCACTATGAACAGCCACCATCAAAGGCTCAGTCAATCAGGGACTACAGAGTCTGGGCCCACGGAAGGGATAGATACAGATGTCTGAAGGGGTGGCCTTCTGTTGCAGCCATGTAAACTAACTTATTTCTGGTGCTAGAGAGAAGATGAGGATATGCCATGTGCTTGTCTTAGATGATGAAAGATGAAGCCGATTTAGTAATCAAAGCCTTCTGAAGATGTAAGAGAAATTTGCAAAGTAGAACGAGTTTCTTTTATTTCTTTCTAAAACCTTCCCAACCTTGTAGTAGGATCTGATGAGAAGCCATTTGGTGAGGGCATCCTGGCTTCAGGACAGTAGAGCAGGTCAGGAAGGATGTAGTCTGGGAAAGGTTCACCCCTTCGAGGCAAAGATCACAACACTTCAGGGTACAGTGCCATCTCATAGATTCTATAGATGTTTCAAAGTAACAATGTAAAACAAATCATTATAACCACAGATGTATAGTGCCTACCTCAGAGGCTGACCTGAGTTCAGTGCTCAGGACCCATGTTTTAGAAGTAGAGAACTTTCTCCTGACAGTCATACCATTGTATACACACACACACACACACACACACACACACACACACACACACACACACTAACACACACAGACTCACAAAGCAACAATGTGATAAAAGCCAAAATGTGATACTGGCTTTTCTTCCTATACAGTCAGATTCTCACAAAACATTCTGAAGTCAGCTGAGGGCCAATTTATTGTTCACACAAACCAAGGAAAAATGTGTTATTATACTGCTCAGTTTTCTTTGCATATCTGGCTATAATTTTCTTGACCACTGTATTACTGCCTCTGCCTTCAGCTCTCATGGCAAAGGAAGCTGAACTCAAAACTCTGCCATTGGTTAGGTTAAATGAAGCTGCCTTGCTCAAGTCCTTCTGAGTCCTTTGCAGCCTTGCCTCCAGGAGGATGATGTAGTCCTGGCTTTTGATTTTAGCTCTCAGCCAACTGCAGCAATCATTTCCATTATAATCATAGTCTTTCTCTAACTTTTGTGCTTTCAGGGGATCTTCATAGTACATTCTTAAGATGACTGTATTCTGAGAGAGTGACCCTGCCTTTTCCTGGGGTTAAAACTTGGGAATACCTGTATTTTACTAATGGATCCTTTGTGTTTGCTTCCTGTTTTCTTTGCCCAACTAGCATTGTTGTAATTCAGTAGACCATCATGATGATCTGTAAGATGTCAAGGTCATAAAATTCTGTATAGTTTACATAGATTGTTCTCTGGATTACACTGGAGAAAAGCGAAATGTAGCTCTGTAAAGACCAAGGTAGCCTAAGACCCCTTCAGTTTGAGAAGTTCAGTTTATTGGGGGCTGAAGATTCCTAGATTTCCAGTAGACACTTAGAATTTAAAGATCATTCTCTGTTCCTTTGGGTATAAGTCTGAAGCTTCATAATATTTTCATTAAGATCCCCCCTCCCCCTTAAGGAGAGGCCATTGGTCCTGTGAAGGCTCCATGCTTCAGTGTATCGGAATTCAAGTGCAGGGAAGCTGAAGTGGGTAAGTGGGTGGGGAAACACAATCATAGAAGCAGGGGGAGTGGAGAAAGGATAGGGCTTTTCAGGGGGTGGGAAAAGAAATAATATTTGAAATATAAATAAAAAAAGAAACCCTCCCTTAACGCAGTGAAGATAGTTTCTCTCTCAGCAGAAGGGTCACAGACCAACCCTGATACATACCAATTAGCACACTCAGCCAATCCACAGGTTCACTGTCCCTGTTGACATCAGACCCAGTGTAGCAGTCAAGTGTAGCCTCCATGGATTCTTTCTGTAGACATGTCTTCCTTTCTGTAGATACATCACCAATAGAATATATACTAATTTAAATAATCATTCCATTATTGCAAAACACATTTTTCCTTATGTCTTTAGTTGGAACAAGAAGGAGGTCTTCACTAAATTAAATCTCAAGAAAACGAGGTGCCTTATTCAAGAATTTCAGCTCTTGATCATACATGTATCTGTCAGATGCTATTGAAGCAAAGAAATGCACTGTATGCTCCTTTGCAGAAGGGAAGGACTTAATCCAGAGGATTGAGCTGTCGGGCGTCATAAGATTGAGCGAGCAAGGGTGTGAGGATTAATCTAGTTACTCTGAGAAGCAGCTACTGCCCTGGGTATATAGTTAGAAAGGTTGCCTCATTACAGTGCAGCTGTGGGGGAGAGGGGCACTGCTGCTGAAATCAGAGTCATGAGTTCAGGGATATAACTTTATGAGCTGTGTCTCTATGTAAGTGGCCATCACCATGAGGACAATTGTGGACTAGAAGTGATTCCTTTTCCTTGTGTCCAGTCTTCTCCTCTGTTGGGGAGCCTTGCAATTAAGGTAGCAGTCTCCCATGAGCTTGTTGCAAAATAGGGGACTCCCATTCTCAGGCAGTTTCCCTGTCTCTACCTGATTTTGTCTAGAGCCTGTCCCTGAACACAGGTGGCTGGCCTTGTCTAAAAAGTGACCTGTACAGAGTTCTTTGCAATGCTGCATAACAGAAAGCATGTCTCACACTGGCTTCCTGCCCACATGATACTTATGTGCTGTGCGTTAACCAATCAGCCCTTTCTGCTCCTTGATGCCCTAAGCAATTAGCTGTTTCCATCCATACACCTACAAAAGCCCGTATATATCCTATGCCTGGAACAATAAAGTAGACTTGCCTCATTGCGGCAGACTCCAGAGGCCACTCTGTCCATACTCATGGCCTTCTGAACCCTGTTCTGCTCCTCTGCTGTTTTCCTCTCAGGCTGTTAGCCAACAGCCTGGGTGTAGGGAGGGGAGGGAGGACACTACCCCTGTTTACTGTAAGCAGAAATGGAGTCAGATGGAAAAGTTATTTGGGAAATGCCCCATGTAAAACCTTCACTCTTCTTCCTTCTTGAGATGATAGAAGTGGAACTGAGACACAATCGGCAAATAGGCAGATAATATAGACACTTAACTTCTTGGACCTTAGTTTCGTTATATCTTATCTATAGTAATCCTTTGCCAGTCAGCTCATTAGCATGTACCTTTCTCTGGTCCCTGTGGCTTCTAGTGAGTACTACACCATTTTGTTTTCACTAGAACCTGTGTTAATAGCTCTTCTATGACCATATTATGCCAACATGATTTAGGGTGTTCCCATTGTCCTCTTGAACATTTGTCTTCTGAAGGGAAATGTCTCTGCAGCATTCGTCTTTGTTTCCTCAGTGCTTTCTAAATGAATCAGTGTGTTTCTGACACTCAGATGAATGGAAGTTTGAACTTTTGCTGACTTTCTGATAATTGTGAGGATGGCTTCAAACAAACCTTGGGAGTCATCTTCCGTGGTCAGGAACCTGAGCTTTGTCACCTTCACATATTTGTCAATCAGGAAAAAAGTGTGTGTGTGTGTGTGTGTGTGTGTGTGTGTGTGTGTGTGTGTGTGTGTGTGGAGAGAGAGAGAGAGAGAGAGAGAGAGAGAGAGAGAGAGAAAGACTAAAGAGAATACATAATAAAGTTGACTTTATTGTTGAAGTTGCTAGGTAGAGTGTTAGTTAGGTTTCTATTGTTGTGATAAATAAGAATGACCAAGACAACTTACAGATTAAAGCCATTTAGTTTGGCCTATGGATTCAGAGGATTAAAGTCCATAAAGGCACAATAAAAAAAAAGCGTGTTGGCAGGAATGACTGAGAGCTCACATCTTGATCAGGCAGAAGGAGGGAGAGGGCACACTTGGAAAACATTCTGAAAGGTCACTCCCAATGACACACCTTTTACTAGGACACATCTTTTACCAAGACACACCATTTACTGGGCCACACGTCCTAAGCCTTCCTAAACAGTCGTATTAATGGGGAACTAAATGTTCAAATTTATAAAATGTATGAGTGACATCTTATTTAGATCACCACAAAAAGACTTTTTTTAGTTGTCTCAAGACATCTTTCCAATGAAAACTCCTGATATCAGATGCTAAAAGATGTGCAAAAAGGGTATTGTCTTTGGACTGTTAGTATCAGTAAAACATGGAGGACATTTTTTGTGGAGCTGAAATATATTGAACAGAAGTTCGACCAATGGCAATTTATGGAATGAATCCCCAAACATTTTCTTTCATCAGAATTGTCCTTATCACCCACCTAGAATTGTAAAAAATCCATATGAATTTGTTTAGTATTCTGAGTTTTCTTCTGCTTCAGATTGCATGCCAGTAGAACCTAAATAGAGAAGGCTATTTGAAAGGAACATCAATTAAGCAATGCAATAATATGAACAATTTAGAGTAATATGTATCAAGAACTTATTTTAGATTTAAATTAAACACTCATTATTGGCACATATCCTCACAGTCAGGTGCAACTGCCACACTTCACAGTGAGAGATGAGAATTATTAGGACTTAAGTAGATTACACTCAAATGAACTCTGTTTGAAATACCAAAAATTAAAGGAAGAACCATCCTTAAAGTTGGCATGTTAAGAGTGAAGTGGAGTTTAGCAAGACTAAAAGCTATCACACAGGTTTATAGGAAGTTGATGGTCTAGTGGATATTAACATTGAGAAAAAGGGCCAGTGATTCCATTACCCTTGGATTTTTCTTAGTGTCTGGTCTTCAGAGCTTTACCAGAGATTGACTTGCTTTGATCTGGGTCAATTACAGAGTATTGGTCTTTTTTCTGTATTTTTATTTTTGTATCAGTAAATTTGGAAATTACTCCACTTAGTTCTATCCTCTCTTCATTCTTCCACTTCTTTCTTCTGCTATGCTCTCCTCCTTCCTTTGTTTAATATCTGATTATATTGGTTTTACCAATTTATGGTTGTTATTATTGTGTGTGGTTTGTTATTTGGAAAATGTTTTTAATTTCCCTATGTAAATATTTCCTCTTTTATTCAACTAAAGGCATCTAAGAACAGAAAATTCATGGTTTACATTTTTCTTTGCCCCTAATAGATTGTTGCTTCTAATACAAGATTCAGGACACATCAAATGCCTGGTATCTGTTTAGATTAATGTGATCATTGATGAGATTCTGGGTAGATTTTACGTGTATAATAAGGCTGTTTATTTTACCAACATCTGTTCTGTATCTGATAAGCACTATTTGAAAGGTCTTCACATGAACTTCAGCAGCTCCTTTTTACCCTCCCCAAGACAAAAGAGAATGGTTTCTCAGCAAGCCCCAAGAGTCTTCTTTTCTCTGTCTTCTGAGTACCAGAACTGCCAGTGAAAGCCACCATGCCTTTAATTGAGTCCTGGGGATTAAACTCAGGTGCTTGTGCTTACAAAGCAAGTACTTTCTTTTATTTATTTATTATTTATTTATTTATTAGATAATTTCTTCATTTACATTACAAGTGCTATCCCAAAAGTCCCCTATACCCTCCCCCCGCCCTGCTCCCCTACCCACCCACTCCCACTACTTGGCCCTGTACTGGGGGCAAGTACTTTCTTGAACAAGTTATTTCTCCAGCTCAATTGTATTTTCTGGTTTACATGTGTAATAAGAATTTCCACCATAACAGAACAATAAAAAGTGAGTTTTCTGAGCTGGTTCTACCAGTTTGCTTTTGCACTACTATGTGTGGTTTCTGTTGTCTTCTAGTTTTTTCTTTTTTTTTCCCCCCCTTTGGGGAGGTGTGATCTGATTGTCATACAGTTATTACCTTTTAGGCTCACTCATTTAGCATTCTTTAGTTACTTATGAAACTGAAAATCTTACCATGTGTTTATAAATCTTGAGCACTGTTGAGAATAGATTCTAATCTGCCATCCTCTCTCTCTTCCTCCCTATTTCTCTTTCTTCCTCTACCCCTACTACTTTCTCCTTTCTTTCCTCCCACTTTATCTTTTTTCTTCTTCTGTCCATATCCATCTGCCCAACTTTCTTTCCTCTACCTTTTCATCTATTCTTCCTATTGTTATATAATTTTTACAGAGAAATGCAAAATTTATGGAGTAGCTACTTAACTATTAACAACCATTCTCATTCTGTCATAGTCAGCATAGTAAAAATGGTTATTATAGGCTTAAGCTATTTCTAATTGTTACTAATTGTATACATTTGTTGGGTATAATGTGAGAGGGATGGATAAGAAGAGGACAGATAAATGTTGGTCAAGTGTACAAGATTTCATTTGAGAGCATACTTCCAATATGCTACTGTTACATTTTATATGCTATATATTGGGAGACAGCTTTCTAAATGTCTTTCATATGTTTACCTAGGAGAAGTACAAAAAACACTGTGTTGGTTGTCCTTGTTTTGGGTCTTTTCACAGATATTGTATAGAGATAGACATGGTATCTTCCCTCAGAGGAAAGAGAGAGTTTATTTATAAACTATTGCACTAGTTTCTTCTGTTCCAAAGATGAATCACACTTTCCGTTCACTAAACATATCCAGTTCTTTGGGCTTGATTTTTCCTTCAGGGAAACCTAGTGACTGTGCAGTCACCAATGGTTTCTCTTATGTCACCCTCTGGGAACAAGGTTTAGGAAACTTGGAGAGTATTGATACATTGTCTTCTGCTGATGCTGTTAGTAATGAACTTCTTTGTCCTTGGCCAAGGAAGCTGCTCTTATCAGTGACATATTGGCACCCTTTCTTATTAGATGACATTGTATATTTACTGGGATATCTCCTATTTAGCAATGGGTAAAATGTTGACAAAGTTCAATAACTTTGATGAACCTTTATAGAGAAAGCTTAGTACTTATAGAACAGACATATATAGTAAACATAGTACAAGAGAATCAATGACCTGGGGAAGGGATTACACTTGCAGAGGACCCTAGTAATGTAATCATCTACATCGACAACTTCTTGTAACTCCAATTCAAGGGGTCTTAAGTCCTCTTCTGGCCACTGTGTGTACCTACAGTGACAAGTATATACCCTCACATGTATACATGTAATTAAAAAATGAAATAAAAATTTAAAGATTTAATCCAGCACATATTTTCTCTAGTAGTAAAACAAAATGTTCTCACCGTTGTGTTTATCACCATTGACTAATTCTTGAAACTCTATCTAAAGTGCGTGTATGGATTTAAATATTTCCCAGATAGAAGTTCATGACTATGTTGGAAATAACTGAATTTAATTATTTAGTACAGTTTTAGGCTAAATATTATGAATTGAACTTCCAAATGATGGTGGCAAGGTTTAATGAGGTGTAATTACAGGTCCTTTGATATTTGTATGAGGAGGAAAGCTTACTGTACACCACAGCAGCATTTTATGTATGATGATGACTGACACAGCCCATTATGGAGTTTGAATACGCTTAATTGTCCAAGAAAAATAATTGAAAATAATCCTTTAGATGTCAAAATGTAGCAATTTTTCATTTGACTATGTCAGTTGTTATTTAATATCTTTCCTCTCTGTACACATGCTTTTTTGGTGGCTCATTAGTTATGTCGCTAAGGAAAGAAGGTTTTTTTTTTTTTTTAAACATTATTGAAGAAGAAACTTTTATTTTTAGTATGCCGAAATTCAAAGTACATAATAACATTGGCATTAAAGCAATCTAGAGTTTTCAGCATGACCGGAGTGTGTGGGTAATTAAAGGGCAAACTTTAAATAGGTGTAATGATAATTAGTTGTAGTTTTGAAATTTCCTATAAAGGTAGGGT
>CACVCL010031706.1:0-27032 GCA_902729485.2 Mus minutoides | reverse complement strand
AAAAAAAAAAAAAAAAAAAAAAAAAAGATGAGAAGTTTTATTCCAGTTCCTCAACTGAAATCTTTCCCCAAAATTCCTAATATGGCTAGAGCAGGAACTGGGGGAGTTGAGGGTGGGGGATAAAGTCCAAAGGGAAGGAGGTAGTGCTTAAAACAAAAGAACCCTGTCTACAACCACTAGGAAAGGTTGAAAGCAAGATAAGCAAAAGCATTGAGTGCTGTTCGCCCCGTGCCTTTAATCCCACGCAGCACAGAAGCAAGTGGATCTCTGGACTTCGAGGAGGACAACCAGGGTACAGAGAGAGAAAAACCCTGTCTCAAAAATAAATAAATAAAAAGAGATAAGCAAAAGTGTCCCTGAAGCCACGCCCTGAACCGAGTGGGCCAGAGTGAACTGGACGGCAGCTGGCTCTGAAGGGTTCCTTCACACAGCACGGCTGCACAACCCAAGCACAAAGTGAAAACTTTGTCTGGCGTCTAAGTAAACTCATAGGCAAAGGATAGTAACTGTAAAAGCCTAGAGCAAAGATGGCTCAAGTATTGTTCACAGCCAAAAAATAAATACTTTTTTTTTTTTTTAATCCTGAGGCTAGAGAGATGGCCGAGTCCTTAAGAGCTCTTACTGCTTTTGTAACAGATCCGGGTTTGGTTCCCAGTACCTACTCTGAGGAGCTCATAACTGCCTGTTCCTGTTCCAGAGGATTGGATGCTGCTAGCCTCTAACACTTGCACCTTGCACTCACATGCACATGTGCATGTGCACGCATGCACACACACATTTGAAAATAAAAATTATTTAGGGCTAGCGAGATGGCTCAGTGGTTAAGAGCGCCATCTGCTCTTCTGAAGGTCCCTAGTTCAAAATTCCAGCAACCACATAGTTGCTCACAACCATCCATAACGAAATCTGGAGTGTCTGAAGACAGCTACAATGTACTTACATATAATAAATCTTTAAAAAAATATTTTAGGGGGCTGGTGAGATGGCTCAGCGGGTAAGAGCACCCGACTGCTCTTCCGAAGGTGATAAGTTCAAATCCCAGCAACCACATGGTGGCTCACAACCATCCGTAACGAGATCTGGCTCCCTCTTCTGGAGTGTCTGAGGACAGCTACAGTGTACTTACATATAATAAAAATAATAAAATAAAATCTTAAAAATATATATTTTTTAAAAATATCTTTTCCATCTTTTTTAATTTTTTTAAAAAATTTATTTATTTTATTTATGTGAGTACACTGTAGCTGTCTTCAGACATACCAGAAGAGAGCATCGGATCCCATTACAGATGGTTGTGAGCTAACATGTGGTTGCTGGGAATTGAACTCGGAACCCCTGGAAGAACAGTTGGTGCTCTTAACCGCTGAGCCATCTCTCCAGCTCCCATGTGCATGCTTTTTAAAAAATATGTATTTGAAGCTGGGCGTGGTGGCGCACGCCTTTAATCCCAGCACTCGGGAGGCAGAGGCAGGCGGATTTCTGAGTTCGAGGCCAGCCTGGTCTACAAAGTGAGTTCCAGGACAGCCAGGGCTATAAAGAGAGGGCGTCAGATCTTGTTACGGGTGGTTGTAAGCCACCATGTGGTTGCTGGGATTTGAACTCATCACCTTCGGAAGAGCAGTCGGGTGCTCTAACCCGCTGAGCCATCTCACCAGCCCTTCTATTTCTTTTTTAAAAGAAAGTAAGTAGCCCTAGCTGGCCTAGGGCTGGCTTTAGATTCATAGTGATTCACTACCTTCTGGCTTTTGAGGTCTGGTATGAAAGGTGTGTACTACACACCTGGCCTTTTTTTTTTAATTATTTGTGTGTGTTTGTGTGTGTGTGTGTGTGTGTGTGTGTGTGTGTGTGCTCCCGCCCTTGGAAGCCAGAAGCAGGTGTCAGATCCCTCTGATTGTGACCTAGTTAACATCGCCGAGGAGTCAGAAGAGTAGCAATGGACTGAACCCTTTCTTCAGCCCTCCATGTGTGTGAAATGACCTGTGTATGGCATATGTTTCCCTCAGCATGCATGTAGTGCTCAGAGGACAATATGCTGAAATCAGTTCTTTCTTTTTTTCTTTCTTTCTTTTTTATTTATTTATTTATTTATTTATTTATTTGGTTTTTGGTTTTTGTGACAGGGTTTCTCTGTATAGCTCTGGCTGTCCTGGAACTCACTTTGTAGACCAGGCTGGACTCGAACTCAGAAATCCACCTGCCTCTGCCTCCCAAGTGCTGGGATTAAAGGCGTGTGCCACCACACCCCGCTCTTTCTTTCTTTTTTAAAGATTTATTTATTGTGCTGGAGAGATGGCTCAGTGGTTAAGAGCGCCGACTGCTCTTCTGAAGGTAGTGAGTTCGGATCCCAGCAACCACATGATGGCTCACAACCATCCATTATGAGATCTGATGCCCTCTTCTGGGGTGCCTAAGACAGCTACAGTGTACTTACATATAATAAATAATATATAATAAATAAATAAGTCTAAAAAAAAGAGCTGCTGAACCATCTTGCTGGCTTCTGTTTCTCTCTCTCTCTTTCTCTCTCTCTCTCTCTCTCTCTCTCTCTCTCTCTCCATAGACCAAGCCTTGATTTTTATTTATATTTCTTTTGTTTGTTTGTTTATTTGTTTGTTTGTTTATTTGTTTGGGTTTTTTGTTTGTTTGTTTGTTTGTTTTGAGACAGGGTTTCTCTGTGTAGCCCTGGCTGTCCTGGAACTCACTTTGTAGACCAGGCTGACCTCGAACTCAGAAATCTGCCTGCCTCTGCCTCCCAAGTGCTGGAATTAAAGGCATGCGCCACCACTACCTTGCTGTTTCTCTCTTTTTTTTTTTTTTTTTTTTTTTTTTTTTTTTTTTTTTTTTTTTTTTTTTTTTTTTTTTTTTTTTTTTTTTTTTTTTTTTTTTGGTTTTTTCGAGACAGGGTTTCTCTGTATAGCCTTGGCTGTCCTGGAGCTCACTCTGTAGACCAGGCTGGCCTCGAACTCAGAAACCAGCCTGCCTCTGCCTCCCGAGTGCTGGGATTAAAGGCGTGCGCCACCACGCCCGGCTTGTTTCTCTCTTTTAAGATAATGTTTTTACCATATATGTATGAAGTTTGGCATGCGTGTATGTATGTGTGCCATGTGGCCAGCTGTGTGTACCACCTTCATGCCCACGGAGGCCAGAAGAGGGCACTGGGTTCCCTGAAACAGAATTCCAGATAGTTGTAAGCCATCACATGGGTGCTTGGAACCAAACCTGGGTCATCTGCAAAAGCAGCAAGTGAATGCTCTCAACCACTGAGCCATCTGTCCAGCCCCACCTGGTTCCATGTTTTACACGTGTTTGTTATAGTGCTGGAGATACAGTGCAGAGCCTTATGTCGCCAGAATTTTGATAGTGTATATTTAATGTGTATTTGCTGTATTTAGATCTACAGACACCATTGTGTTAAGCTTGCTTATGATATTCAGCAGAGTAAGAACACGTGCAGGTTTGGAAACTAGGAGGAGTAAGTTCATCCCAGAGCCGAGGTGTGTAACAGGCTACCTCATCTAGGTCTGCCTAAGTGCTTTGTAGAATGTTCACACAATAACAAAATTGCCCAATGCCTTTATTCAAATGTGCGTGTATTACTGCCTCCTCTCCTCAATCTCACCATCTTGTTTTCTGTAGCATGTATTGTCACCTAAGGCACCTTGATATAGTTGTTGATCTGTGTTTTGTTTCCTTACTGAGTTGACTTCACTGTGGCTTTCCTGTTTAAAGCAGAACCCAGTGTAGCTGAGCATGGTGGCTCTCCTCCCTCTATCCCTAGCACTTGGGAGGTAGAGGCAACAGAATTGCTCAGATTTCAAGGCCAGCCTGGTCTACAGAGTGAGGCACTATTTCAATAATAATTAATAATAATAATAAGCCAAAAATTAAAAGACCAAGTAACATACTCAGGGTAGTTGTCAAAGAACAGATAAATATGTCCTCAGTATCTTTTTTTTTTTTTTTTCCCCCGAGACAGGGTGCTGGGATTAAAGGCTTGCGCCACGCCCGGCTGTCCTCAGTATCTTAATTAACTATGGGTTTCTAGCATCCCTTAGGGGGTCTGTGGACATATAAACTAATGACAGTTTTACTGTGGGAGGTAGAACTTGAGCAGACACACACACCCTGCAGGGCTCTCACAACTCTTTTCAGTGCAAGTTAAAACTGTGGTGGTATTCAGGATGTACTGCCCTGCTCTGCAAGGGCGTCAACAACACACTGCATTACACGCCAGTAGGTATTTCTTTTAAGACATTTCAGGCTGGGAAGTGGTGGGGCATGTCTTTAATCCCAGCATTTGGGAGACCGAGGCAGGCAGATTTCTGAGTTCGAGGCCAGCCTGATCTACAAAGTGAGTTCCAGGACAGCCAGGGCTACACAGAGAAACCCTGTCTTGGAAAACAAAAACAAATCCCAGCACTCGGGAGGCAGAGGCAGAGGCAGGAGGATTTCTGAGTTCGAGGCCAGCCTGGTCACAAAGTGAGTTCCAGGACAGCCAGGGCTACACAGAGAAAACCTGTCTCGAAAAAACAAAAAAAAAAAATAAAAAATAAAAAAAAAAGAAAAAGAAAAACAAACAAACAAAAAAAGAGGACATTTCAGATAAAACCTTTCTTGTCCTATTGAGGGAACTAGAACACACAGGAAATTCAAGGGTGATGTATTCTCCGCAAATTTAGGAGACAAAACAGCGGAAGGCTGGACTAATCATGGAAGCTTACAAAAAGTACGTGTTCTATAATGACCGGTAAGAAGATCAGAATGCCTCACCCGAACTCAAGTTCAGCCACTACAAATGTACTAATTTAACCGTAGCACAGTAGCAAAACTTGGATAGGAAATGGGGAGAAAGGAGGACCTTTTAGGACTGGCTGGTTATGGGACTTATTATGGCATCCCCATCACCTTTCTGGTGAGAAGGTAAAGGTAGAGTTGCAGAATGCCTGCTCTGAATGTTTCTGGGCCTCTTCTCTCCCTAAAAAATAATTTGCCAATCTGAAATTGATAAAGCAGACGGTGATGGTGACCAGGCCTAGGTAAGCCCGGCCACACCGCCTGGCTCCGAAGCGACCACGGTCAGCAGAAGGCCGGTTTGGAGTTTCGGGTTTCCAAAGACCAGCCCATGCCCCTTGCACCGGGGACTCGGGGAGGGGGGAGGGGGTAGCGTTATGGATCTGGACCAGGGCTTAATTAAGTCCTGGGGCAGAAGGAAGCAGCCGCCGCCCCAATTGAAGGAGTCAGGACACGGCTTCCCAGAATGCGAGCAGCAAAGAGACCTGACGGACTCCAGCCCACCGGTTGGCTCTCTTCTCTCGGCCCCGCCCGACCCCGCCTCAATCACTCCAGCCTCCTCCCCAGCTGAGAGAGATGGGAGAAACCTCGGCCTGCGCCTTTAAGGGGCGTGACCGCAGGCTCCGCCCCTTCTCCCTGCTCTCGCCAATGAGGGGCGGGGTGCGGGAGGAGGAGCCTGGCGTGCGAGGTAGGCGGCGGAAAGTGAGCCGATGCGCAGACGCAGTGGTCACCCGACGGACAGTGTGTTTCCAAAATGGCGGCGGCGATGGATGTGGATACCCCCAGCGGCACCAACAGCGGCGCGGGCAAGAAGCGCTTTGAAGTTAAAAAGGTTGGGCTCGCCAGCGCCTTCCTCGAGGAAGCTAGGGAGGCTCGGATATGGCTGGCAGGCTCGAGGAAGAGCTAGGCTCGGGGGAAAGGGCTTCATTTCAGGGCGTTCCTGGGACCGGGTACCAGGAAAGGAAGCTGAGGGGTGGGCCTAGGGTTGATCGGCATGATGGTGGCCCACTGTTTAGGCACTATTAGTCTCGCTGGGGAAGCTGTAGGGCCAATCGCAGAGCTGCTTACTGAAATACGCAAGGTTGACTTCGATGCGGGAGCCAAGCGCTTGAGCTGTCACTGAAGTGACTGAGTGGTGGGGGAAGGACAGGGTGGGGTGAATGGGAATGGAGACTCGTGAAGAGACTGCGGCGGGTGGAGGATGGGGCTGTTCGGAGAAACCCGGGAACGTGCGATGACTGCGCNGGGCCAATCGCAGAGCTGCTTACTGAAATACGCAAGGTTGACTTCGATGCGGGAGCCAAGCGCTTGAGCTGTCACTGAAGTGACTGAGTGGTGGGGGAAGGACAGGGTGGGGTGAATGGGAATGGAGACTCGTGAAGAGACTGCGGCGGGTGGAGGATGGGGCTGTTCGGAGAAACCCGGGAACGTGCGATGACTGCGCACAGGGGCTCTGTCGGTGTTCTTGCTCCGCCTCTTCCTGGATCCTAGAATCCATTGACTCCGAGGGACCTGGCGTGGGCCCTCGATTGTATGGCGGCCTCCATTGGCCTCTAAACCCACAGTCTAGTGTAAAGCTTGGTTCTAACGAGAAGGCTACTAGTTGTCACATAGCTTCTGCCACTCCTCCAATGGTTATCTAATGTCTCTGTACACTTCTAACACAAAACGGTAATTTAAAAGCCTGGTGGGTTTTGTATTAAAAGCAAGCCCAGTCCTTGTGCCATCTATGAAGGTGGAGTACTAATTGCTAATAACCTGAGAACAGAAAAACAAAAATATGAAACGTCCTTTCTCTTTTTTTTTTTTTTTTTTTTTTTTGGTTTATCGAGACAGGGTTTCTCTGTGTGCCCTGGCTGTCCTGGAACTCACTCTGTAGACCAGGCTGGCCTCGAACTCAGAAATCCGCCTGCCTCTGCCTCCCGAGTGCAGGGATTAAAGGTGTGCGCCACCACCCCCGGAGAAACGTCCTTTTTTTATGCAGTTCCCCTTCATAGTTTGCTAGCCCTTTAAAAGTGTCGGTTCCTACCTAAGATTACACAAATCTGCTCAAAATGAAGATCTTGAAGTGGGCAAGGTGTTTTTTTTCTATGGATTATTTTTGGAACGTGTCGGAGAATATCGTTCACCCCAACCCCTTTTTGTGTCATCTCATTGTGACCACTGCTGCTCAGTTACAGCCCACAGCCATATTGAAGAATAATAGATGTAATGTAGAATTTACTAAACTCTTATACTTGAATTTGAAAAGTCAAACCAAAGTAGTCCTTGAAAGGGGTGCAGAGGCAGGCGGATTTCTGAGTTCCAGGACAGCCAGGGCTATACAGAGAAACCCTGTCTCAAAAAAAAAAAAAAAAAAAAATCTTAGGTCGACTTACTAGAACTAACAAAGTAATAGTTTGGATATATGAACGTTGAGAACATCAGTTTACTTGGTAAAAGGAAAAGAAAATGGCAGTGGATTCTACTTTGAAGTGCTCTTGTAAGGTTTAAATGTACTGTGTATTGTGTACTGAAACTGGATAGGTAACTTGCTATCCACCTTATCCTGTGATTATCCTCTTAGTGATCCATTTATTATCTTAGTTCAGTCTGTTCACTTCCCTGCCTCCTAGTTCAAAACTTCGTGGAGAGCAAGTACTTTTGCAGATTTTGAGTTCTTCCATAGCTGCCAGGGAAAGCTTCACAGTAATTCAAGGTTGGACTCATTTAAAGCTAAACAGGTGTTCAAAAAATAGTAATAATACTCTCACGTTGGTTTGGCTAGCTAAATTATTTTTCATTATAGATAAAAAATTAATGATACCCCTGTTCTTATACTTCATCTTTCAAGGAACGGGGAAGTGTACACGTGGTCTGCTGTTGTCCTCTGATGTAGTCCAAATAGTATAATCCAAAAACATCCTTTCTTTGGTAGGCCCTGTGGCCGGGGAGTTGGTAACTGAAGCTGCAAGCTGAAACCCTAACGAGCCTGTTACATTACAAGGAAAATGCACTGATTGCCTCTTCTCCTTGCAGTGGAATGCAGTAGCACTCTGGGCCTGGGATATTGTGGTTGATAACTGTGCCATCTGCAGGAACCACATTATGGATCTTTGTAAGTAGCTCGGGGCAGATGGGAAGGAGTTGAGAAGGTTACAGAAATGGTGGTCATCCTGGTGTGCCCAATTGTCTTCTTTACCAGTGAATACCAAGCAGGGGCAGAACACTTGGGCACTGTGTATCTTATCCATTGGTGTGTTGGTGTGTCTGAAGGAGATTTCTGAGTTCGAGGCCAGCCTGGTCTACAAAGTGAGATCCAGGACAGCCAGGGCTATACAGAGAAACCCTGTCTCGAAAAAAAGAAAAAGAAAGTAGATAGGCCAGGCGTGGTGGCACACGCCCTTAATCCAAGCACTTGGGAGGCAGAGGCTGGAGGATTTCTGAGTTCGTTCGAGGCCAGCATGGTCTACAAAGAGAGTTCCAGGACAGCCAGGGCTACACAGAGAAACCCTGTCTCAAAAATCATAAAGAAAAAGTAGATATAGTGGCACATGCCTCTAATCCCAGCATTGGGAGGTAGTGGCAGGAGTATTGTGGCAAATTTCAGGCCAGGCTGGGCTAAGATTTGAACTAAGGTACTCTTATCTAATCTAGTTTTTGTTGGGAAAGATTAAAATCCCTGATTGGAGAGATGGTTCAGGAGTTAAGGATGTCGGCTACCCTTCCCGAGGACCCAGGTTCAGTTCCCACCAACCACATGCAGGCTTACTCTGCATATACTATCACTTCAGTCCCAAGGAATTTAGTGTTGCCTGCTGACTTCCAAGGGCACCAGACACACTCCAGTGTAGGCAAAACACCATACATATTAAATGAATAAGTCAGTAAGTTAGAAAGTAAATTTGCAGCCAGCCCTATGTATTCTCAAGTGTTACATTTTCAGGTTTGAACAGCCTAGTGTTCAAAGTGGATGTGTGTGAGTGTGCATGCCTGTTATAAATGTGTATATCCCCCCCACTCCACACTTAAACATGCACCCATGGGCTATCAGCAGGTCTCTTAGATACTCCCAGGACTTAACTGTAGTATCCCTTTATGTCATTTCATCTTGGTTCTCAGTTACACCCACATTAGTTACTGCCCTGACATGTTGTTGTACATAATAAAACTGCACTCAGTGTTTGCTAGATGAATAACAAAACGATGTAGTGGATCTGATCACTCTGATCACTGCAGCTCAGAAAGCATGGATGGGGCTTGTGTGAGAAAGCACTCTGTGGCTTTTGCTGGCAGTCATGGTGCTTCAGAGTTTCTTTGAACTTTGACCTTTTCACTGTGCTACAGTGAGAACCAGAGCAGCAGCTGCCATGTGTAATATAGATGGGGGAGGGGCATCCCTGAAACTTGGCAGTTTAATCCTGGGGTAGGGGTAGGGCTAGGGGGTGGTGCCTGTCTCTGTCCCTTGTGTTTTCACAAGTTGCACCCAGAGAGCATCTTTCTTCCTTGGAGCTTTCATCTGAAAATAGTGGAAAACATTACAGTGCTCATGGTCCTCCTTAACCCCCTTCCTTATCAGGTGGGAGACAACACAGCAAGTGTGGTTTCCCACTAGATACTGTGTGTCCTATATGGTATGGATTGTTTTGGGAATGTTGTTGTTGTGGGGTTTTTTGGTTTTGGGGGCTTTTGTTTGTTTGTTTGTTTTAACTCTATGTTGTCCAGACTGACTGCAAATTCATGATTCTCCTGACTCAGCTTCTCTCATAATATGTTCAAAATGTCACATGACAGAAAACACTGAACTTCTATAACAAAAACTTGTGGGGCTAGAGAGATGTCTCAGCGGTTAGAAGAGCACTGACTGCTTGCTCTTCCAGAGGTCCTGAGTTCAATTCCCAGCAACCACATGGTGGCTCACAACCGTCTGTAATGGGACAATGCCCTCAGAGCAACAATGTACTCCTATACATTAAATAAATAAATAATTCTTTTAAAAAAAAAAGACTTGCGACAGATCTGAGTATAATGGTTTATACTTGGAATTTCAGTATTTGGGAGTTGGAGGCAGGAGGATCAGGAATTCAAAGTCATCATCCTTGGATACATAGCAAATTCAAGGCAGCCTGACCCTGCCTCAGCACAAACAGAGCAGTCATGTGAGATGGTCCCTGCTGCCCCTTCTCCGGAGGGCCTGGAGAGCCGGCGTGGGCCACTGTGCAGATCCTGATTTGGGTGCTTGAGTTTCAGGGTGTTTTGTTTGAAACAAGGTCTCACTGTACAATCCAGACTGACCTGGAAGTCCTTCCACAACTTCTATTTCAGAAGGGACTTCATCTGGTTGCCATTTTAAAGAATACTTTGTAAATTCATTGCCAGTTTTCCTACTCTGCACATCTTGTTTGTTTGTTTTTCGCTACAGCGTTTCTCTGTGTAGCCCTAACTGTCCTGGAACTCACTCTGTAGACCAGGCTGGCCTCGAACTCAGAAATTCGCCTGCCTCTTCCTCCTGAGTAGTAGGATTAAAGGTGTGTGCCACCACACCCAGCTGCTCTACACATCTTGAAAATTGAAAACTATTAGGGGGAGCACGTAAGTAGCCCTAGCTAGCCTCAAACTCACAGAGATTATCCTGCCTCTGCCTCTGCCTCCTCAATGCTAGGATTACAGGTTTTACACACCACACAGCCTTCTTCTTTTCCCCATCTACTTGAAACAGCAAATGGCCAATAAACCGCTTGAGGATGTGGCTGGCCAGGTTGGAAGCTGCCACCCCAGGTCAGTGATATTCTTACCCTTGTTCCCACAGGTATCGAATGTCAGGCCAACCAGGCGTCAGCTACTTCCGAAGAGTGTACGGTTGCATGGGGAGTCTGCAACGTAAGGAACCATCTTTACCTATGAGTGGCTGTGCATGCATTGCTGCTTTGCCATCTTGAGGTCTTGAGAGTTATTAGGGGAAACTGAGTAGCCCACCTTTCTCCCAAGAGGTGTACAGACAGTAAAAGCACATTCAAATCCTCTCAGTAGTTACCTTTAACTGGATAAACACTAGTCATTAAAGGAAAGATTAGTTTGTCTTAATTACTAAGTTGACCTTTCCTAAGCAATGTGTGCAGTATTCAGCCACTCTCAAGGGTTGTCTTCAAAGCCTAAAACAGTCTTGAGAGTATCTGTGCCTTCTCAACAGACCATTTAAGACCATGTCTATGGGAAGAGATTTGGTAAATAAGTTGAATATTAAGTTCTCATTTCTTTGTGTGTTTTAAGTTAGATTTTGGTGCATGGTTGGTTGTGCGTGTGTTCCTGCCAGAAATATATAGCACAGCTCTGTTGGACTAAATGAATATAGCATTACAGGGTGTGACAGCTATGGAGATGGGACAACAAATACATTATTTCTATCTAAAGATCCATCTGTAGAGCAATTGTAGCCTTCATTACATGAGCTAAAATTGCCCTGACCAGTCAGGGCCAGCATGCACAGCTTCCATCTTGACACAAGGAATCTCAGGTTCTGGGGTCAGCCATCATCTGTTGCTGTCTAACTTGCTAGTAAGACCATCTAACATCTCTAATCCTGGGTTCTCTCAGGTAAAAGATGGCTAATAGTGAAAGTGTAAAGAGGATTAAATGATTTAACTCTTAAAGAGTGTTTAGAGGCCCAGTGGGATGGCTCAGAAGTTCCTAGAGTGGCTCCCACAACATAGCAAATATTTGATAGGAGAGCTAAATGAATAAAGTAAGAGCTAAATGAATAAAGGGCTGAATGAATAAAGTATTTAAGTGGGAAAGAGAAGCTGAATGGGCTGCAGAGATGGCTCAGAAGACCTGGGTTCAAATCCCATCACCCACATGGCAGCTCACAACTATCTGTAACTCCAAGATCTGATACCTTCACACAGGCATACATGCAGGCAAAATGCCAATGCACATAAAATAAAAATAATTATTTAAAAGAGAAAAAGAAAGCTAAATAAGGGGTCAACAGTTACAGGCATACACTGCTCTTCCAAAGGACCCACATACAGTTCCCAGAAGCCACATAAGCAGAGTGAGCCACTCACAAACACCCATGATTCGAATTCTGTGGCTCTTCCTAGTGCCCAGTGCTTTCCTCATGGCCTTGTAGCTGTCTTCCTGCCCACTCTTCTCCATCAGACTCTTTGGCCACTTCCCAGACCACACTAGCCAAAGGATGGTGTTAAACATTGATGGAGACAGAGGAAATGCACCAGGTGCTTTGCCTTCACTACTTGGAGACTAAAGGTAACATTCTTCCATATGAAGGGAAAAGGGGTGAACCTGCTGAGGTGCTTCATGGGCAAAGGCGCTTCATGTCAATCAAGCCTGACAACTAGAGCTCAGCCTCTGGGAGCCCCACTGTAGAAGGAGAGACCACATTCCACGGGGTTTCCTCTGGTCTCCACAAGCACCCTGTGAGTGCCCTGCATACTTGTGCCCACAAACATAAACGCAAATCAATGTGACTTAAAATTTATTTATTTATTTATTTATTTATTTATTTATTTATTTCACTCATTTGTAGCTCTACCTGGCCTGGAACTTACAGAGTTCTGCCTTTATCTGCCTCCGGGTCCTAGGATTAAAGACATGTGCCACTACTGGCTTTTATCTAAATTTAAGAATTTTTGAACCAGGCTGGCGACGTGGCTCAGCTGGTAAGAGCATGGACTACTCTTCAGGAGGTCCTGAGTTCAAATTCCAGCAACCACATGGTGGCTCACAACCACTTGTGATAAGATCTGATGCCCTCTTGTGGTGTGTCTGAAGACAGCTACAGTGTACTTGCATATAATAAATAAGCCTTTTTTTTTTAAAGATTTATTTATTTATTATATGTAAGTACACTGTAGCTGTCTTCAGACACTCCAGAAGAGGGCGCCAGATCTCGTTACGGATGGTTGTGAACCACCATGTGGATGCTGGGATTTGAGCTTATCACCTTCGTAAGAGCAGTCGGGTGCTCTTACCCGCTGAGCCATCTCACCAGCCCCTAAATAAGTCTTTAAAAAAAAAAAAAATCAGGCATGGTGGCGCATGCCTTTAATCCCAGCACTTGGGAGGCAGAGGTAGGCAGATTTCTGAGTTCCAGGACAGCCTCATCTACAAAGTGAGTTCCAGGACAGCCAGGGCTATACAGAGAAACCCTGTCTCGAAACACCAAAAAAAAAAAAGAGAGAGAATTTTTGAACCAAGTGTGGTGATGTATGCCTAATCCCAGCTTTCTGGAGGCAGAAATGGGTGGATTCCCAAGTTCGGCCACCCTGGTCTATAGAGCAAGTTCCAGGTTAGCCAGAGCTACACAAAGAAACCCTGTCTTGAAAAAAATTTTTTTTCTTTTTTAATGAAAAGTGTAGATGAAGATAAATTTATAGCTTGCCATGAAGGATAGCCTGGCGGGCTGTGCCAGAGCCTTTACACTAGGGTACTAATTTTGAGTGTTGTATGAACCCCTTCTGGGAATTAGACAAGTCATTTGTCCGGGGTTCCATTTCCTGTCTGTAAAGTACAGATAGTAATATCTGTCTTGCCCCCTTGCCGGGGTTGCAGTGAGCTTGCATGAGGTAATAAGTGTCAACATCTTCTCTATACTTTCTATATACTTGGGCGCGCTGTAAATGTCCCTGTGGTAAATTTACCATCTGCTAAATACACCCTTTCCTGCATTGTCAGTTAAGAGGAAGAAAGATGAAGTCCACCTGCACCGAAACCTCATTCACAGGCACCTTGCCTTTGCTCATGAGCTCCTCGGAGGTTATCCCCAGGTTCTGTAGGATGCTTGGCAGGGAGATAAGTGCTACAGACAGGTGCCTTCCCTGTCTTTGGATAAGCTGTCCCCAGTACCTAGACATGGTGTGAAGTGTCTCAGCTTCTGCCTTTTAGAAGTCCAAAGGGGTTTGTTGCATTGTTTCTTTTTTCTTTTTTTTTTTTTGGTTTTTCGAGACAGGGTTTCTCTGTATAGCCCTGGCTGTCCTGGAACTCACTTTGTAGACGAGGCTGGCCTCGAACTCAGAAATCCGCCTGCCTCTGCCTCCCGAGTGCTGGGATTAAAGGCGTGCGCAACCACGCCCGGCTTGTTGCCTTGTTTCTTTTCTTTTTTTTTTTTTTTAAGATTTATTTTATTTATTATATGTGAGTACACTGTAGCTGTCTTCAGACACTCCAGAAGAGGGCGCCAGATCTCGTTACGGATGGTTGTGAGCCACCATGTGGTTGCTGGGATTTGAACTTATCACCTTCAGAAGAGCAGTCGGGTGCTCTTACCCGTGGAGCCATCTCACCAGCCCCTGTTGCCTTGTTTCTTAAAAGCAGGGTCTGGAGTCTGAAGGGACAGAATGTTGTAGAAAGTTGTTGAGAAAGGACAGTGGCCTTTTCTCACCCTTCAGGACCTCCTTTCTCAGGGCAGTAAAAGCATCATGTTAACAGCTGAATGGCACCGGAACCCACATTCCCTTAAAGAAGCAGGACCTCACTATTATAATGTAGTCCTATGCTCCCCGAGTCAGTTCTTAGCAGTAAAGGCGTGTTACATGTTCTTGTTCACCCAAGGCTGCTCTCTGACCTGCTGTCTTTCCAGTGCTCAGCCCATGATTGGTGTGACAGTAGGTGGCTGCAGTGCCGTATAACGCCTTTCTTCTCTTTCAGCATGCTTTTCATTTCCACTGCATCTCTCGGTGGCTCAAAACGAGGCAGGTGTGTCCCTTGGACAACAGAGAGTGGGAGTTCCAGAAGTAGGTGTTTCTTCTCTGTTTGGGGTTCTAAGTCTGGGTTTTCTGGTTAGTGTCGTTCTGCTGGCCTCAAGTTGAGAGCAGCAGGAGTGGTGAGACATCACCCTCAACCCCCTTGGTCTCTTTTTGCTTTTTTTTTTTTGAGACAAAACTCTCTCTTTGTAACCCTGGCTATCTTGGAACTTGATCTGTAAACTAGACTGGCCTCAAGAGATCTGCCTGCCTCTGCCTTCCAGGTACTGGGGCTAAAACCCAGTACCACTATACCTTATTTTTAAAAAGGTAAACAGGGATTAGCTAGCATTTCACAGGCTGAGTTTTTTTCAACTTGCTTAGTCTATGAAAGTGGAAAATATGGGAGTCAGAAATGATTGGTCAAGTATTTCCAGGACTAGAGGGTGTAAGTCGGTGGTATAATACTTGTCTGGCCTGTGGAAAGACCTGAAGTCAGTCCTAGTAGCACCAAAATATATCGATGAGTGCCCAACCCTGAAAAGTTCCATGGTGTTTGGGGTATCGTGGTATAGGGGTGACTGCCCTAGGACTTCCCAGAGCAGTGGTCACAGATGGAACCACCAAAACCACTCTTACTGTTCGTTCCTTTGTTCCCTTAAGATAGGACACTGACTGTGACCCTCCTGCTTTAGCCTTCCAAGCCAGGTCAGGTGCCTCAAGTGCCAAATCCTTTTGGCTTAGCACAGCTGACTGATTGTGATATCAAATTTACAGCTAATAGATTACATTTTTATTAAGCACAGTGTGATAGTGTAACAACTGAGTTTGAGGTCAGCCTGGTCTACAGAGTAAGTTCCAGGATAGCCAGGATGCACAGAGAAACCCTATCTAAAAATCAAAAAATATGTGTTTAACAGATTATATGGTTTAACTCACCAGCGTTCTAATGAGGTGACTTGTTCTGTCTTTCAGGTATGGGCATTAGGAAAGATTCTCCCGCATGGCGTACCCATCTGTTACTTGTCTAGTGACTTCCTGTTAATTATACATTAGATAGAACCATGGTCCTTTTTTGTTCCTTTGTTTTTGGAGTTTGGTGTTCCCGCAGCCATATTGTATTTTGTGTCAAATAAAACCTTTCAGTTGGAGGTGGTTGCTGTTTCATGTATGTGGAGAGTGATCTGAGAAGGAGCCTCTTCAGAGCCAGAAAGGCAGCCTCAAGAAGTGATCTGTTCGCCGGGCATGGTGGCGCACGCCTTTGATCCCAGCACTCGGGAGGCAGAGGCAGGAGGATTTCTGAGTTCGAGGCCAGCCTGGTCTACAAAGTGAGTTCCAAAACAACCAGGGCTGTACAGAGAAACCCTGTCTCCAGAAAAAAAAAAAAAAAAAAAGAAGTGCTCTGTTCTTGAGGAGAACACACTTGGCCGGTAGGTTCATCTTCACAAGGTCACAAGGAACCTGTAAGAGTCGGGAATGCAGGTAACTGGCACCTGGAAACCCTCCAGCTCTTTCTTCCTTCTGAGAGAGCACCAGGCAGGAATGAGGAAGAACATGGCAGGCTTGGACCAGCCAGGTCTGCTCTGGGCTTTCATCTCATGATGGAGTCTAAGAAGGAGTGACTGGCATCAAGTGGGCACAGGAAGGCTTTGTAAACTCTCAACACTACAGGGTTAGTACTGACTATGAATGACATGCAGCAGTCTCTAGAACAAAAGTTGACAAAAAATTCGTACTGTGTAATCTTGGCTGGCAATAAAGTGATCATAAAATTCACTTGAAAACTGATGTTTCAACAGTTTGCATATATGCCTGTAATCCCAGGTTCTTGGCAATTAGGTAAAGATCCTTTGAGTCCAGGAGACCTGGTTTCTAAAACAGAAATTCTAGTTTGGGGTCTAGGGGGTGCTGTAGCTCAGCTGTAAGGCTCTGTGTTCAATTATGGGCATAAATTTAAAAAAAAAAAAAAAGATAGAAAAAATTGAATTAGCAAGAGCTGAAGTTTTCTTTAAACATGCTGGCCAGGGCCGGGCAGTGGTGGACCAAACCTTTAATCCCAGCACTTGGGAGCCAGAGGCAGGCAGATTTCTGAGTTCAAGGCCAGCCTGGTCTACAGAGTAAGTTCCAGGACAGCCAGAGCTACACAGAGAAACCCTGTCTCAGAAAAACAAACAAACAAACCCCATGCTGACCAGGGAAGGAGCAGCAGTCCTGATGCTGATTCTGTGCTGTTTCTACCGAGACACCGTTTCTGTTGCTGTGGTGTTCATGTAGTTAACAGATCCTACAAAGGTCTTGAAATCCTTCGGGGGGAGTTTTCATTTCTCCGGTGCCACTCCAGGTAAAACCAATGGCCAGATAAAGCAGGTCTGAGACTCCAACTGTCTTCTGTTGTCAAGCAGAAAGAGTGCAAAAATGTCAAACAATGCTGTCATTCTTGTTTTCAAAGCTAATTTTAATAAAAAAATATTTATGTTAATGGCTTCTCTATGTCATTTTTACTGTTGCATTTCTTTTTTTTTTCTTTTTTTTTTCTTTTTTTTTTTTTTTCCCAAGACAGGGTTTCTCTGGATAGCTCTGGCTGTCCTGGAACTTACTTTGTAGACCAGGCTGGCCTCGAACTCAGAAATCCACCTGCCTCTGCCTCCCAAGTGCTGGGATTAAAGGCGTGCGCCACCACGCCCAGCTTACTGTTGCATTTCTGCCCTTTAGAAAATACTTTTGTTCTTTTCATGGGGGGTGTTGCAGGTACTTTTGGAGAAGTGCTTGTGGAAGTGGCTGCTGGCTCTTCCTTCAGTCTCCACCGCTGCCATACAAGGCCTTTTCACCGAACATGGAGCTTGGTTAGACTAACTGGGATCCTACTGGTTCTGCCTCCCACCCCTAACACCTATGTACGTGCTAGAGATGAAACTGGGTTGGAAGGGATGTTTTACTGACCACCATCTCCCAGCTTCAGCTTCCTCAGTGGGATAGAGCTAAGGTGTCTTTACTGTAGAATTCTGTCCTCTGAGCAAAGTGGCCACCGGTTCCCCAGGTCACGTGGGTGGAAAAGGGCCAATGAGTATCCAGCCCTGCCAGCCAGCCAATCCTGAGCAAGTCACTAACTGCTCATGGCCTCTGCCTCTCTGGAGCTTCTCCACAGGATGCCTAACTGAAAGCTGGACATAGGCATCCTTGCTGGGTAGAGAACTTCCAGTTTGGATGCTTTGGGGTCACCCACACTTCTGCCAATAAACAGTTCCCCAGACTGAATGTGGCTGAAGTTGCACTTTGATCTGTCATTAGGACCTTGAGAGTGTTGATGTTTGTGTTTCCCCAGGAAAGAATTCTCCCAACAAAAATAACTATGTGCTCTCAGTTTTTAGGATCATACTGTTTGATTATTTGAGGTTTTTGTTACTTGTTTTTTATTCTCACTATGTAGCCTAGGCTGGCCTGGAATTTACAATGTAGCCCTTGCTGGCCTCAAACTCACAGATTTATTTTTTACTTTTAGTATCCTAAAAGGGATAATGAATGCTAGGAGTTGTGCAAACCTCTAATAATGAATAAGGACTGCCACCTTCACCATAGATCTATTCGATACCTTTCCAGTTGGCATCCAGGCTGCATAAATGATTTTCTGGGTAAACATGTTGGTTGCGATTCCCCATGTGACATATTTGGAGCATGTTCCTGTCTCAACACCTGGGCTGTAGAGATAACCAAACAAATTACAATTACATTTTTTTCTTTTTAAATCCCAGTCCTTGGGATTAAGAGGCAGGAAAATCAGGAATTGGAGGTCATTTTCTGCTACATACTAAGTTAAGGCTAAGCTACATGTGACCCTGTCTTGAAAAACAAGAAATTTGAGGTTGGAGAGGTGGCTCAACAGTTAAGAGCACTGGTTCCTCTTCCAAAGGTCCATCTATAATGTGATTCAGTGATCTCTTCTGGTGTGCCTGAACACAGGTACTCATATATAAAATAAGTCACTTTTTTAAGGTTTTTTTTTTTTAATTTTTGGGTTTTTTGTTGTTGTTTTGATTTTTTCGAGACAGGGTTTCTCTTTATAGCCCTGGCTGTCCTGGAACTCACTTTGTAGACCAGGCTGGCCTCAAACTCAGAAATCTGCCTGCCTCTGCCTCCCGAGTGCTGGGATTAAATGCGTGTTCCACCACCGCCCAGCGGATTTATTTTGTTTTTTGTTTTGTTTTGTTTTGTTTTGTTTTTTCCGAGACAGGGTTTCTTTGTATAGCCCTGGCTGTCCTGGAACTCACTTTGTAGACCAGGCTGGCCTCGAACTCAGAAATCTGCCATGCCTCTGCCTCCTGAGTGCTGGGATTAAAGGTGTGCGCCACCACGCCCAGCTAGATTTATTTTTTATATGAGTACACTGTAGCTATCTTTAGTCACACCAGAAGAGGGCATCAGATCTCATTACAGATGGTTGTGAGCTAACATGTGGTTGCTGGGAATTGAACTCAGGACCTCTGGAAGAGCATTCAGTGCTCTTAACCTCTGAGCCAATTTTTTTTAAAGAAAGAAAACATCTACAGACTTTTTTTTCCCCTGTTCCGGTCAACCCTGCTCGCTCTGCTCAATCCGGCTCTGCTCCGCTCCAGCCAGCCCCGCCCGCTCGCTCCGGCCGCCCCGTGCGGCCACGCTCGCTCTGGTTGGTCTCTCCGGCCCAAGGATTCGTTTATTATTATTCTTCATAAGTATGCTGTAGCTGAGGGCGTCAAATCTCATTACGGGGTGGTTGTAAGCCACCATGTGGTTGCTGGGATTTGAACTCATCACCTTCGAAAGAGTAGTCCGGTGCTCTTACCTGCTGAGCATCTCACCAGCCCCAGACTTTTTTTTTTTTTTTTTTTTTTTATATCCAAGTACACTGCAGCTGTCTTCAGATGCACCAGAAGAGGGCATCAGATCAACATGTGGTTGCTGGAATTTGAACTCAGGACCTTCGGAAGAGCAGTCGGTGCTCTTAACCACTGAGCTATCCCTCCAGCCCAGCCCCAGACTTCTTATTTGGTCAACCATGGAGACCTAGAACTAAAGTCTCTGGCCACAGGTCATAGTCTACTAGGGGAACTTGCTATGAAGATGAATAGGTAAATAGCTGAATATACTGATTCTGTAGAGATACACAGGGCCTGGGTCTGAACTTGATCTCAAGGTACCCAGCCTTTCCTGCCTACTGACAGCGGTGCATAGCCATTCTTCTGCATCTGCCTTCTGCCAGGAGGGCAGGTGTTCCTGCTCATTTCCTTACTTGGCCTGGGAGACCTGGTCTTTCTACAGGTCACATTAGTGTCCTGGATCACCTGGACCTCTCCATCTCTCAAATGGTGGAATTACAGGCACCCGCCAACACAGTTGGCTCCTGCCCTTTGATGATTCTAAACTACAGGTAGGCTGGGCAAGCACTCTGCCACTGAGTTGATATTCCCAGTAAGCCCACCCATCCTTTAATGCTGAGGCAGGGTCTCAGGTTACTCACCCTCCCCAGAGCTGGCAAAGGTGGGCCTTGGATTTGTTACCCTCTTGCCTCAGCCTCTGTGAGTGCTGAGCTCACGTAGCCTGTACCATCGTAGCCAGCCGCCCAGCCTTTCAGCATTCGGGAGGTGGATCTCTGTGAATCCAAGGCCAACCTGGTCTACTTGATGACTCTCAAAATTACAAATAAATCAACAAAGTAACAGGGACTAAAGAGATGTCTTGGGCCGGGCGTAGTGGCACAGGCCTTTAATCCCAGCACTCGGGAGGCAGAGGCAGGCGGATTTCTGAGTTCGAGGCCAGCCTGGTCTACAAAGTGAGTTCCAGGACAGCCAGGACTATACAGAGAAACCCTGTCTCAAAAAAAAAAAAAAAAAAAAAGTGCAAATCCATTCAGAGGACACAGGTTTGATGGACAGCACCCATACAATGGCTCACAATCATGTCTATCTCCAGTTCCAGGGGGATCTATCCGAAGCCTTCTGCTGGTTTCCATGGACACATGTGATGCACATAAATACCACAAGCCAAACATGATGATGATGATGATGATGATGAACAACATTCAACTCAACAAAACTAAAAAGAAAATGAGCTGATTATAATCTCAGCACTCTGGAGCCAGAGGCAGGAAGACCAGAAGTTCAAGATTTCATTTGCAAAAAGTTTGATGAAAATATGAAAATTATACTATATGAGATTTGTCCTAAAAAAATGAAAGAAAGAAAAAGGAAGGGAGGGAGGGAGGGATGGAGGGAGGAAGGGAGGAAATAAATCAAAACTGCAAGATGGCTGAGCTTAAGGTACGAACCCCTGCCAGCACCACCATAGACAACCTGAGGGGGATGTTCGTGGGGACCTGCTAGTTGCCCTGTGACCTCCACGGGGGTGTCGTGGGCACAGTGCTCCCCCTCAATAAAACTGCAATTTAGAAAGACTAAAATTTTAATTAAGATAAAAAAACAAACCTAAGTATCAATGAGGGACTGGAGGTCCATCGACCTCCCTAGGGTCACACAATCCTCCACGGTAGGCCTGGACTTTAGACGGAGATTTATGTACTACCAAGATGGCTCATTTTCACCAGCTGTGGTAGCCAGAGCTAATCCCAGGGGATGGCTGCGGTCAAGCCCTCTGCAAACAGTTACAAGCTACACAAAGGTCAGGCCTCCTTATTAATCGAGAGCTTGGCCAAGCCTCCAACCCCCCAAGTTTAACGAAGCGCCTTATTATTGTTGACTTCGACACTCAACTCTGACCTTCCCTATATTAAGAAGCAGAGTTCTGAAAAACAAAGCAGAGATAGAACAAGCTGAAAACAAACGGCCAGGCGGCCATGGTCCTCAAGGCTTGGCTCAAAAGCTTCTCCCCTAAGGAAACAGAGAGGGAATGTCTGGATACCGGCCGAACTGAAATCTACTCTGGATTGTAGATGCTGTCTCTTCAAGGGGTAAAGCGTGAGGTGGGGAGGAATCTGAAGACCAAAGACCTGGGAAGGGGAGGGGCGTGGTGTCAGGGGTGGGGCTGCACCTGAGCCTATCAGCTTTGGAGTCAGGCAGACAAGGGCCCAAACACTGCATACACGGTAACCACAGCCCTTGGGAGGTGGAGGCAGGAGGATTGCAGTTCAAGATCACCCTCACCCTCAGCTGCATAGTAATTTGAGACTAAACTGAGCTCCATGAGACCAGTCTCTGAAAACAGAAAAGCTGGGAGAAAACAGCACTGGACTGAGTTGCCTAAAAAAAAAAAAAACGATGTCTGGAGCCTGACTGAGGGCCGCAGACGGGACGCCTTTAATCCCAGCACTCCAGAGGCAGAGGCAGGAAAGGCCAGTCTGGTCTGCAGATCAGGCTCTCAGACAGTCAGGGCTACACAGAGACCCTGTCTTGGGAAAAACAATAACAACAAAAGCAATGGCTTTTTTTTTTTTTTTTTTCCAAAACCTAGGTTTGATTCCTAGCACATGGGCAGTGTAGCTCATAAGCTGCCTGCACCTCCAGTCCCAGGGAGCACTTAAAGTTTCAGGCAGGAGATCCTTTCTTCCTTTCTCTTTTTCTCTTTCTTTCTTTCTTTCTTTCTTTCTTTCTTTCTTTCTTTCTTTTTTTCTTTCTTTCGTTTGTTTTTTGTTTTTTAGATACAGGGTTTCTCTGTGTAGCCCTGGCTGTCCTGGAACTCACTACATAAACCAGGCTGGCCTTGAACTCCTAGAGAACAGCCTGCCTCTGCCTTCAGATCTTTGTTTTTTATTTAAAAAATACATGTATGTATTATGTGTATGCTTGTCTACGTGTGTCCTTGTGCAAATGCCATGGTGTACATGCAGATGTCAGAGGACAACATACAGGACTGAGTTCTCTTCCTCTGCCATATCTGGACCGAGGGATGGAACTCAGGTCTCCATACCTAGTTCCAGGTCACAGAGAAAGTGTCCTTCATTCCACCTTAAATGTCTGGACAGGCGAACTTTACACTTGATCAAGATCACGTTATCAAGAGGTGGAAGAGAAAAAACAAGGCATCAAGAAAAGGATACCGGTTGGGCTGTGGTGGTACACGCCTTTAATCCCAGCACTTGGGAGGCAGAGGCAGGCGGATTTCTGAGTTTGAGGCTAGCCTGGTCTACAAAGTGAGTTCTAGGACAGCCAGGGCTATACAGAGAAACCCTGTCGCAAAAAAAAAAAAAAAGAAAGAAAGAAAGAAAGAAAGAAAGAAAGAAAGAAAAGGAAACGAAAAGAAAAGATAGAAAGAAAGAAAAGAAAAGAAGAGGAAAGAAAAGAAAAGAAAAGAAGGGCTGGAGAGATGGCTCAGTGGTTAAAAGCACCAACTGCTCTTCTGAAGGTCCTGAGTTCAAATCCCAGCAACCACATGGTGGCTCACACAACCATCCGTAATGAGATTTGATGCCCTCCACTGGGGTGTCTGAGGACAGGTACAGTGTACTTATATATTATATAAGTAAATAAATCTAAAAAAGAAAAAAAAAAGAAAAGAAAGAAAAGGATACCTGTGTGTGGGAACAGGACCAAAGAGTGGAGTGTGAAAGGTCATGGAATCACGTGAGGAATCCTGGAGACAGCATCAGAGTGCAGAGTTTATTGATTGCACAGCAAATAAGCTCATGTAAGTGTTCAAGCCAATCCCAAGTCCTAAATTCAGGGCCAATAGCATCTCTCACCACACCATCACCAATCCCCAAAGAAAGCCCTGCTTTACTCAGGAAAAATAAAAAAAGCAGGAGGGGCGGGGTGAGGCTTCCTCACCTGTTAGGACTTCAGGGAGGATGTGGAAGCAGCTCCCCCCCCTGGCCTTGGTTTCTTTTTGCTGTCTCACGAGTGTTCCGGAAGCCATCTAAGATCGAATGCAGTGCACTGGTCGCTGGAGCCTGTTGCGTCTCGCTCAACATCCCACGTTTTCCTTCACGAGGTTGATTTCCCTATCCTCTATACCTGTGTTTCTTCACAATTGGATAGTCTGTAAAGAATTACACACACAGGAAGTGGGAAGGGGCAACCGTTCTGGACATCCAATTCCTAGAATAAACCAATAGGCCTTTGTATGTCGGCTTTATTGGACCAGGAAGATTAAAACAATTTGTTACATACAAGTCTTAGAAAGTAGAAGAGATGGAAAGATTTTACTCCCTTGCCCTAAACATGAACTTTATAGGTTTGGTGTTTTTGGAGGGTTTGGTTTGGTTGGTTGGTTGGTTGGTTGGTTTTGGTTTCTGTTTTTTTCCAGACAGTGTTTCTCTGTGTAGCCCTGCCTGTCCTGGAACTCCTTCTGTGGACCACACTGGCTTCAAACTCACAGAGATACACCTGCCTCTGCCTTCTGGGATTCAAGACCAACACTGCCTGGCTGAATTTTATAGCATTAAATAGGTAAATACCATACTTGGTATTTCTTTTTTTCTTTTTTTTTTTTTTTTTGGTTTTCGAGAAAGGGTTTCTCTGTGTAGCCCTGGCTGTCCTGGAACTCACTTTGTAGACCAGGCTGGCCTCGAACTCAGAAATCTGCCTGCCTCTGCCTCCCGAGTGCTGGGATTAAAGGCATGCGCCACCACGCCCGGCCTTTTTTTTTTTTTTAAAGATTTATTTTATTTATTATATGTAAGTACACTGTAGCTGTCTTCAGATACTCCAGAAGAGGGAGCCAGATCTTGTTAAGGATGGTTGTGAGCCACCATGTGGTTGCTGGGATTTGAACTTATCAGTCAGGTGCTCTTACCTGCTGAGCCATCTCACCAGCCCCCCATACTTGGTATTTCTTACAGTGGCAAGCACCTTTACCACGGAGCCAGCTCACTAGCCCAAAATCTACTTTTTTTTTCCATTCTGTTTTCTCCAGTGCAGATTTATAAATCGTTTTATCAATTCACACTACTTTGTTCATTACTCTGGGTTTTTTGTTTGATTTTCTCTGCACAATGAGACCAATGGGGTCTCTCACTATCTGGAGGCAGCTGGACCACGGGCACCTTGCACCTTGCCAAGATGAGCTGACCTCTATAGAATTCAAGGGCAGTTTCTTGGTCTGAGAATTAAAATGGAAGTTTTCCTACTAGGTGTAGCATGATAAACCTGTAAGCCTAGCATGTGGAAGGTAGAGACAGGAGGATCGGGGGTCAGGAGTCAAGGTCATCCTGGGCTACTAGAGACCCTGTCTCAGGAAAAAAAAAAAAAATGTTCCATGACCTGAGAGGCCATGCCTGATGTAGCATGCTCTCTGGTGCCTTCCCTAGTTCTCTAGTGATGGGTCCCATATAGCCCCTGCTCCTCATTTCTGGAAACCCTTTTTACTTGTTCCCATTTCACATCTTCAGAAATGTCTTTTTTTTTTTTTTTTTTTTTTTTTTTTTTTTTTTTTTTTTTTTTTTTTTTTTTTTTTTTTTTTTTTTTTTTTTTTTTTTTTTTTTTTTTTTTTTTTTTTTTTTTTTTTCCTTGACTGCTACTCTCCCTCAAGCTCAAATTCAGGTCCAGCCTCTCCCACTGACCACAGTGTTCAACCAAATAAGTGGTACCCAGCTCCTGGTTTCCAAAACCCACCAAAGTAAGGTGTCATGTTTTGCTGGGCTATGATGGGGCTTATACCTTTAATCTCAGCATTCAAGAGGCAGAGGCAGGGCTGGAGAGATGGCTCAGAGGTTAAGAACACTGACTGCTCTTCCAGAGGTTCTGAGTTCAATTCCCAGCAAACACATGGTGGCTCACAACCATCTGTAATGGGATCTGATGGACTCTTCAGCTAAAGTGTATTCACATAAATAAAGGAAATAAATCCCTTTAAAAAAAAAAAAAAAAAAGAGGCAGAGGCAGGCAGCTCTCTGATTTCAAGGCCAGCCTGGTCTACAGAGTGAGTTCTAAGACAGCTAGGGCTACTACACAGAAACGCTGTCTGGAAAAACAAATAACAAAAAAATAAATAAATAAAGGAGGAGGAGAAAGAGGAAGAAGGAAGAAGGAGAAGAAACAGAGGAGAGAAAGAGAGAGAGAGTCAGGTCCCTAAGAAACCTGGGACAAGAATCCTCCCAGTCCTTCTCAGCCCACTCCCTACCCTAACCCTCTCCAGCCTAGAGGTTGGGCTTCCATGGCCCCTACCATTTGGCCACGTGCTTTCTTGGTTCCGATGTGCTATCTTGGCCTCTTGGTCCACTCCTCTCGTGTCCTCTTGCTGCCTATCTTAGTTAAGGTTTCGTTTTGTTTTTTCCTCTAAAGATTTATCTATTTATTTCATGAGTACACTGTCATTCTCTTCAAACACACAAGAAGAGGACATCAGATCCCATTACAGATGGTTGTGAGCCACTATGTGGTTGCTGGGAATTGAACTCAGGAACTCTGGAAGAGCATTCAGTGCTCTTAACCTCTGAACCATCTCTCCAGCTTATTAGTTAAGGTTTTATTGCTGTGAAGAGATTCATGACCCAGGCAATTCTTATAAAGAAAAACATTTAATTAGAGCTAGTTGATAGTTCCAGAGGTTCAGTTCTTTTTCATCATGGCAGGAAGCATGGCAGTATCCAGGCAGATAGACGTTGTACTGGAAGGAGATGAGAGAGTTCCACCTCTTGATCCATAAGCAACCAGGAGGGGACTCTCTTCCCACAGGCAGCCAGGAGAGACTACAGAACTTGAGCATAGGTGCTCTCAGAGTTGGCCTACACAGTGGTGGACTCTGAGAGTGGGCACCTTTGCTCAAGCCACACCTCCAACAAGGCCATACCTCCTACCAGTGCCACTGCCCATGGGCCAACTGTCCTCAAACCACCACACTGCACCCTCTCCTCTTTCTTCCCTCTCTTATTCTCCTCCCGCCCCTCTGCTGTAATGGCCCAGTGTAGTCTGGACCTTTCCAGATGCCTCTGGCTGCACTCTCCCTCCCTCACAACTACAATAAAACCCTTCTCCACAGTCATAGCTTGAATTGGTAATGTCTCAACTCGTTTCCTTCTTCCTGTCAGAGGCAAGGGAGAATTAGTCTTGTTTGAGCCAGGGTCTCATGTAGCCCCGGCTGGCTGTAAATTACTTTGTAGTCCAGAGTGACCTTGAACTCCAGAGCTTCGTGCTTCTAAAGGTTGGAATCCCATGTGGGCACTATGTGCTGGGCTTCATCTGTGATAGACAAGCACTCTACCAACTGAGCTACATTCCACCACTTTGTTTTTGTTTTTGTTTTTTTGTTTTTCGAGAGAGGGTTTCTCTGTGTAGCTCTGGCTGTCCTAGAACTCACTGTACACCAGGCTGGCCTTGAACTCATAAATCTGCCTGCCTTTGCCTCCCAAGGGCTAGGATTAAAGGCATGTGCCACCACTGCCCGGCTCATTCCCCTACCATTTATTTATTTATTTATTTATTTATTTATTTACTTACTTACTTACTTACTTATTTTCCTTCAGTAACAGCTAAATGGCATGAAAAGCAGAAAAATGCTTTAAGAAAATAATGTCAGCCAGACATATTATCTCAGGCCTTTAATCCTAGCACCCAGAGGTTGAGGCAGGACTATAAATTAGAGGCCAGCCTGGTCTACGTAGTGCGTTCCAGGACATCCTGAGCTACATAATTGAGA
>CACVCL010031705.1:0-27084 GCA_902729485.2 Mus minutoides | reverse complement strand
CCAGCACCTATGAACCATGAACTCCAGTCCCAGCACCTATGAACCATGAACTCCAGTCCCAGCACCTATGAACCATGAACTCCAGTACCAGCACCTATGAACCATGAACTCCAATTCCAGAGGATTTGATGTTTTCTTTTGATCTCCACAGGCACCAGGCACACAAGTGGTATACATACACACATAAGCAAAATACTCACACATATAAAATAAAATACAACTAAAAAAGCAAAAACAAAAGCCTGTAGCAATCTTTAGTGAATGAGTGCTCCAGCGCACTAACATAATAACGTCTGCAATGGCATCTTCAGCGTGAGAGCAAAAGCACTCAAACAGGCTTTGTGAGAGAAGGAGGAAGCACATACTGTTTCAAGGACCCTCCTACCCGACTAGCACACAAAGCTACTACAGAAAGTTATCTGCTGTATCCCCTTGTATAAAATTACCTCCTTTTTACTCAGGGCTGGCTTTTCATCTTCATCAGGAGTAATTTGGAGAGGGGTTGCTTTGTGCATTAGTTTGCTAATACAGGGTCTCCTTCCGTAACCTAGGCATGCCTAGAACTCATAAGACAAACTATTGCTGCGGCTTCCGAATGCTGGGTATTAGTAACTGTTAGGGCCACCTTCATATCCTTGATGGCTGCACATTCCCAAATCTGTTGTAAGCCATCTCTCACCCATGTGTGCTCACTAGTTTGACTCTTGCTGGTCCGCCAGTCTTCCTTCCTTCCTTCCTGTTTTCTTTCTTTCTTTCTTTGGCCATTGCTCAGCACAGCACTGTAATTCACTTTTTTTTTTTTTTTTTGCCATAGCTCAGCACAGCACTGTAATTCACTTCTCTACTAGATCACAAGTTCCTTGGAGGCTTGGGGCTATTTCTCATGTTTTGTTTACTTCACTTGGGCGATTACAGTTCTTTCAAAATAGCTGATATGCAGAAAGAAGGAGAATGGAAGTAAAGAAGAACAGTATTGTCTTGAAAAAAAGGGGAGGGGCTTTTCTTAAATAATTTAGAAACTATGAAATAATTCTTTTTGTCAGAGACACACAACCTAGAATATCCCTGAGCTCTACTTCAGCCAGTATTGACAATGTATTTTGAACAAAATAAAATATTTTCCACTTTGACTGTGAAGTCAAGTCTCCCAAGTTATCCAAGACCATAATAGTTAATTGTGGAAAATAAAGGTGTGATATTAAAGAAAAAAAATGGATCATGGTAAGATATATTTTTAGAAAGAATAATAAAAAATCACATGGTAGACTTTCATTCCAGTCCCCTGGTTCTTATGTAACTGTCAAAATGGCCTGTGTTGTTTCATTGTCCTAACCCACAGTTTTAAAAGTTACTAAGTAATCATTATCTTACAATTCAATTGTTTTCCTGTAAGGCACAATTCTTTGTAAACTCTAACTTAAAAAAAAAAAAAAAGTCAGTGTATTGTTTCACGGCCAATATCGCACGCAACCTTTGTGCAGCGTGCACCAGAGGTTAATGATTCACCACAGAACGAGACAATACAGGCCCTTTCTTTGGCTCCTTTCTTGGCTTTTACAGAGCCACAGGCTTTTCTCCCCTTTGTGTTCACTTCCTGTCAACACTGGCTTTTCAAAAGATACCAAACCATCTCAAAAACCTGCTTATGAGTTTGTTATTCTCCATAACAGGACTCACACAGAGTGAGTCGCTTACTACCAAAGTGCTGGTGTATAATGCTGTGCTTCATGTAATATCTGGGGAAAGAACTGACAGGAAAAATGTTTAACCTGTATATGTAAGAGTATAGTGATCAAAACTAATGCATAAGAGCAGAGTAATCAAAATTACCTGCATTAGCAAACTTCCTTGTGTTTGGTGACTGAATGAAATCCAATGAGTCAGCCATGACTGACAGTATTTACAGACACAACTTTCTCATGGTTTTCTAGAGAGTATTAAGAGGAAATAATGAACTACGACTAGCACTTCAGTGTCTCCACAGAGTAAGCTGTGCTCCAGAACAGCTCCCACAAGACTGACTCACTAACGCAGAAACAGTAGTAATATTCCTCAGGGACTTCGACATGAGAGTTATATAGATTTCTTCAATCATGAAGCCTTTCACTTAGAAACTGACAGCCCTGCTGGAGAAGAAGAACCGGATTCTGTCTGTGGTTTTAAACAACTACAAAACTGAAATTAAAAAAACAAAATAACAAAACAACAGTTCTCAAATGCTGAACAACAGGACAAAGGCCCATGAGAGTCCCAGGTACACAGTGAGACAGCTGCAGCCCACTGCAGGCAAAGTATCCTGGCCACAACACAAAGATGGAAATGGAAACCCACTGGCTCCCAACAAACACAAGTCAACAGCACTGAGGGGACAGGATTCACACAACAGAGCTGAGCAGGTCTGTGGAGACCCACTTCAGCTGGGGCACAGCAGTCTACACCCATGAGATAACTCTCCAGGACTAAAGAGGAAGAAGCCCTGGAGGAGCAGAGGTACTGCTGGAGTCCACACTGCTTTCTACCAGCCACAGTAGACAAGCTTATGATCCATCTACAGGCAGCAGGTAAAGTACTTTACAAGATCACCTCTTGGATAGTGGGGGAAATTAGAAAAAGTTCCTGGAATCAGAAAGTAACAAACAAAAAAAGAAAAAAAAGAAAAAGAAAAAAGGCTGGAGGGAGGGGAGGGAGTACAGAACAACTAAGCAATTTACAATTTAAATGTAAGGCACAACTCAAGAATATTATGAAGAACATGAAAATATCTGAGAACCAGTAAGGCAAAATTCACAACATTTAACAGCTAGTAAAATATCACTGCCGGGCAGTGGTGGCGCACGAGTTTAATCCCAGCAGTTGGGAGGCAGAGGCAGGTGGATCTCTGAATTCGAGGCCAACCTGGTCTACAGAGTGAGTAGACCAGAGCTACACAGAGAAACCCTGTCTTGAAAAACCAAAAAACCAAAACAACAACAAAAAAAAACCCACCCAAGTGGCTGTTAGAAAGGAGAGTATTAGTCAATAGAAACACATCTAAAAAGAAATAGACATTAGAGTAAGCAGATAGATGTTTAAAAAGTTATAAATACTTATGTTCCATGTGTCCAAGAAGGCAAAGGAACACAAATCTGTTAAAGGGATATAAAAGGAATCTAAATAAAAAATTTTAGAGTTAAAAATATAGTGTCTAATATGCACATAAAATTAAGAGCAGATTAAATACTTCAGAAGAAAAATACCAATAAGCTTGAACGTACAGCTATAGAAACCTCTAAAATGAACTACCTCACACAAGCATCCTTTAAAAGAAGAGGAGGGGCATGGCAGCAGCCAGCTGTGAGACAAGCACCAGCAACTTAACATACACATAAGAGTGGAACCTCAAAAGAAAAGGTAGAGAGGCCAATAAAAATATCCTAACATGTAAGTATAAGGGCCCAATTTTCCAAATGTGATAAAAATCTACATTTTCACATATCCAAAGCAGAGAAAATATAAAAAGGCATGTTATAGGAAAACTGATGAGAACCAACAATAGGAAGGAAATCTTACATGGAGCTAGAGAGAGAGTAAGTCTTCTACAGCAGAGAAACACACACAGTGACTTCAGAAGGGAGGCAAACCCAGATAGTGCAGCAGCTTGTTTAAACAGGAAAAGAAAGGCTGTAACCTAGATTTCTATGCTTAGTCAAATAGCTTCCAAGCATGAAGTGACCTGTTTTTCCAGCCACACAAAAGGTGAAATAGTCCTTACAGATAGACGTGTACACAAAAAATTTAAATGAATGAACAAATAAAAAGTTCTTGGAGAAAGAAGGAAAATAAATCAGATGAAAATCTAAATCTCTATGAAAAATAAAGAACACCAGCAAGAAAAACATGTAAATAAATAAAAATACATTTTCATTTTCTATTTATATCTTATTCTCTCTCTTTCTCTAAAAGACAAGCAATGGGCTTAGCATGGTCCTGCATGCTTTTTTAATCTCAACACTCTGGAAGCAGAGGCAGGTGGATTGCTGTGAGATTGAGGTCAGCCTAGCCTATAGAGTTGTAGGCCATCCAGGGAAGGATGGAGGGAAGTGGGAAGAGAACTGATGGGTTATAGCAGAGCTTACCAGTGCATTGTTTTTATAACTCCTGGTTGGATGTATTACAGTAACAGCCCCAAAGCTGAGAGACAAACTAAGTGTCCTGGTCAAATGTTTCTCTGTCCCATCCTTATCCACCACCCTTCCTTTTGTTTGTTTTTCTGTTAGTTAATTCGTTAGTTATTTTGTTTTTAAGACAAAGTTTTACTCTGCTGCCCAGGCTGGCCTTGAACTCCTAGATTGAAGTAATTTTCCTGCCTTTGCCTCCAGAGTAGCAAGGTACTGTGTCCTGAACACCTGGCTGCTGGGTCCTTACACTACACAGGAAGTTGTAAAATAATATTCAAAGGTAGACTGAAAAATGAAGGCCACATGTTATAAATCTTAAATTAATATCACTAATTACAAAATAAAATGAAGGAGTATAAGTAGTAAGCCTGCAGAGAAGATAAAATGGATTAAAATATTCAATGCAGAAGAAGACCAAAAGGAGGAAAATGAACAAAGAGACAGTCAAGAAGACAGCACCAAAAGAATTGAGTTCCAACCATACAATAATCACACTGATGTCAAACTTCCGGAAGCTAAGCATGCTGGCATGCTTATAACCTGGAAGTTGGGGTACAAGGCAGAAAGACTGAACCAGGACTCCAGCACAAAGGGGTTACAGGAGACTCTGCCTCAAAAGAACCAAAAACCCAAACACACAACAAACAAAAATCAGAGAGAACAGAGGAAGTGGGGAGGGGAAAAAGGAAAGAGAAAGATGAGAGACAGAGAAATGACATGTTTCAAATGTCTCAAAGAAAGATTATTATCTAACTGGTGACAATAAAAACCCAGATCAAGATCAAACGATGTACTGCCTTATGAAGAAAATGACACAAATAAGTTACAAACTAAAGGAAGAGAGAGCCATATTGCTATTAACGGAAGAAAGCTGAAACGCGTTTCCTATGTGAGACTGCTGTTTCATGAGGCATCACCAGACAGCAGTTTTTCATAGCGATTAGCAACCCAGACACAGCCCATTCCAATTCTAACTCTCCGAGGCCTTTGCCTCTGCCCTCCTGGGCCCCTCTGCACAGGAATCTTAGTTCCTTGTTCACATCCCTCCTTGCTACACATGACTTGCCTGGGTGGCTCTGACCCTCTCGGTCTCTTAGTTCCTGAATCTCTTCTTTGCAGGGTCCTCATCTCCATTCCTATTCAGCCTGCTCTCTCCTGAGATCATTTCTGTGAATATAAAAATGCCTGTTTCTTTTTTTTTTTTTTTTTTTTTTTTTTTGGTTTTTCGAGACAGGGTTTCTCCGTGTAGCTCTGGCTGTCCTGGAACTCACTCTGTAGACCAGGCTGGCCTCGAACTCAGAAATCCACCTGCCTCTGCCTCCCAAGTGCTGGGATTAAAGGCGTGCGCCACCACCGCCTGGCAAAATGCCTGTTTCTTAATATTACACTGAAACTTCTCATTTTTCTGTCAATCATGTTGTCACTTCAAGTGTCACCAAACATTTCTTCTATACTTCATTAGGCTCCATGCAGCTACACCTTCCAATCTTGACCCTAAACTCGCTGGCAAACGTCTTCCAATCCCTGGCTGCATGGTTGCTCTACTGCACCTCCATAGCTGTACTCCAGGGCCTGACTGCGCCTAATAACTCACCTTTTCTAATCTTGCAAGATGATTCTGAGGAAAGAATACCATCATACAGAGGTGTGGTAGAACTGCAGAGAATTCGTTTTTGCCCTCAAATGGCCTGGAATCGTGCAAGGCGATTCTTTTGTCCTTCACCAGTCCACTCCAGTCTCTCTATCAAGTCCCACAGTAATAACTGCCAATCATAAGCACCCTCAAACTTTGCAGTGCCGCTTCAGCCTCTCCACCTCAGCCATTTTTATCAAATATATAAACAAAAAAGAAAAGCTAGTCATTGGAGACCTCCTCAATCTCCTGCCAGGGCACACCACAAACTACCTTACTTGCAGTGTTTCCCACTTTTCCCATTTGCCACAGCAGTATTTTGCAACCCACATGCTCTTCTGAAATGTGACCTTGATTGTCTTTAAACAGGAGGTGGCATCTGTTTCCCCATCCCCTCAAGTTGGCAACCACTGTAACAGTTTTGACCAGCAAGTAATTTCCAGATGTGGTCCTCTTAGAAGCCTTTTGGCAGCCTGCTTCTATGTCACAAGGGTGCCTACTCTAAAACCCTACCGCTCTGAGGAAGCACGGCATCCCATTAGCCCAGAGGGCTTTCGGGTGGGATGCAGAGTCAGGAAGAATCACACGTGAGAGGGTCAGTAAACCTAAGCCTGGCAGTGGAGGGATCTCAGTGGCAGAGCTACTGGCCCAGACTGTTGTACCATAGGGTCAGGAGCAAGTACCCTGTAAGCTATTCCCAAAGCCTGTTTCACAAAATCCTGGGCAACATAAAACAACCATTTGCACTACCGTTTCCTAGCAATAGAAAACACTGGCAGTTGTTTTTGTCCATAACATTACATCCTCTCTCTTCAGTTTAAAAGATGGTCTTCCCTGGGTTGGCACTGCCATGGTGGTGTGCCTCTTCTGCTCTCTCTGCTCTTAGCTCACTGTGACTACTTACTGGTTCTCGCTACTCTGACTACGGACCTCCTGGTTGCTAGAGTTCTCGGTCCTTATGGCTACTTCTACCAGGTCTGAAGTAGGCATGCACTTCTTGAGACCATGCACTCTCCCATTCATGTTTTTAACTCCTCTCTCGGTGTTCAATTTCACTTTCTTTTGTAGTCTTAATATCTTCTTTCCTGTGCATCCTTTCAATCTTAGAGCTCCTTGGCCTTCTATCTTTAGCCTTCTTTCCTCAAATTACATTATCTCCTTAAGTGATAGTACCTGTTCTCTAAAGTTTATTAACTCAGCCTTGGACAAAGCACATCAGAATTCAAGCGGCACCTCTGCCACTTAGCTTGCGTAGTCTGTGGAAATATAACAAGCTTCTCTAGGTATTCATTTCCTCATCTAGAATATTACCACTTGGTAGACTACTATCAGAATGCAGTGATTAATTTTTAAAAATGTAATAACATTCAGAAAGTGCTTACCAAACTGGTCAGCATAAGATAATTTGGCAGTAAATATTGGTAATGTTTATTATATATGTGTGGCAGCTTTCACATTCATATTCCTAGCCTAAGATTCTTCCCTAAACTCAACACATACATACAACTGACCTCAACTTGAATGGCCTGTAATTATTTCAAACTCAATATAATAAATTGCAGTTTATCCTCAAGAAAATTACATACAACCCAGACTATCTATTTTCTTAAATGACACTACCATTGAGTTACACAAGCCAGAAACCTGGATATCATTGTAAATTGACCACCTCTGACCCTTACTAACCCTTATATAACTTACTGATACATCTGATACCACCAGGTCCAATACACTGTTTTAAGTGGTTTATACATATTAAGTCATCTAATAAGATACAAAGGCAATAAATGTCTGGTAGACATAGGCATTAAACATAGTAAGTCTGTAAAGGAAGTATGACTACAGATAAACATTCTGACAAGAAGCAAAGTGAAATACTGAAACACGGTGAGTCAAAGGTAGAGAAAACGGTTCATGTTCTGATAGAAACAAACATGACTGTAGGAATTAAACCGACAACTCTTGGGCTCAGCAGTTAGGAGTATGTGTTGCTCTTGCAGATGATCTGATTTTTATTCCTAGCACCCACATAGTGGCTCACAACAATCTATGACTCCAGTTTTGGGGGATCTAATAGACATGCATGTGGTATATAAATATGCATGCATGCAAAGAAACATTAATATGGATAAAAAAATAAATAAATCTTTTTTAGAACCCACATTAAAAATGGACAACTCCTTAAACATTTTGGAGTTATAACTTATCTGCTTTGATTTTAAATGTCTTCCATATTCTCATGTTTTAAACACTTGATCTTTAGTTGCAAGGAGGCTCTGATAGGCTAATATATGAAGATATAAAAGCTAAGCCCAAGTTGCCATGAAGACCAGAGGATGTTGCAGACACCTGAACCATGGGACACCATGTGAGGAAAGCTGCAAGCACAGGATGGAGCTGACCAAGGAAGACACTATATGGTCTGGGTTCAATCCCCAGTACATGAACACATGCACATATATTTTAGGGGAGAGATGAAAATAATTAGATAATTAGTACTTCATTTGATCCCCCCCCCATCAACAACATAATGTGAGTACATTCCCATCAGGTTTTAGCACTACATACATACACACATATATACATACATATACACACACACGCACATGTGTGTGTGTGTGTGTGTGTGTGTGTGTGTGTGTGTATGTGTGTATTTATGTGTATATATGAATGATACAGAATCAAGAGTCGCTGTAGGTCTTGACCTGGGTACTCATTACATAGTTGCACTCAGTTAATGGAAAACTCATCTAATTGTCACCTGAAATTAAATCATAAAATTATAAGATTGATAGTGGATAAATGAGATTAGTCATGTCATACAAATGTGATATTGTGTATTTTTCCTGTAAGAATGATTGCCATTATATTGGAAATTGGGAAATATATCACATGGATATACTTGAGCTTTCACAGACTTTAAAAAACTGAAATTTGGGCTGGAGATATGGACCCTCTATATGTTTTCCTCTCTTCCCCTCCCCTTGTCTTCCCCCCGCCCCTGTATACCAGAAAAGGGTACCAGATCTCATTACAGATATTATGAACCATCAAGTGGTTGCTGAGAATTAAACTCAGAAAATTTGGACTAGTGCTCTTAATTTCTCAGGCCCCAAAATTTTGAGTTTTTTTTTTAAAGATTTATTTGTTTATCTTATGTATGTGAGTACACTGTCTCTGTCTTTGTCCCATCACAGATGGTTGTGAGCCACCATGTGAGTGCTGGGAATTGAACTCAGGACCTCTGGAGGAGCAGCCAGGCTCTTAAACACTGAGCCATCTCTCCAGCCCAAATTTCAGGTTTTTTTAAGGTCTGTGAAAGCTCAACTATATTCATGTGATTTTCCAATATAATGGTAATCATTCTTACAGGAAAAATACACAATATCATGTTTATATAATATGACTTATCTTAAAGTTATCTACTATCAATCTCATGATTTTATAATTTAAAAATCAGACATTAACAACATATAAAAATAAATAATTGCCTAGACTCTCACTGGCTGAGAAGATGCTCCAAAACTTTTAATTTCTTTCATTTCATATCAATGTTCAAAATAAATATTCTTATTATGCAACATGGTTTGAATTATTATTTTAAAATCTGGTAAACAAGGTCTTATAAAGTAAAGTAGACTTGAAGAATATAACAGCACTTTAGGGGAATGTATAGGATTTATTGCCTTTATTAAAACAAAAGCTTTATCAATAACTTGCATGCTCTATAACTGAACTGCCCATGGCACATAATTTCCACTCCTATAATGATATAAAAAACGGTATCTACCATTAAATAATAGTGTGGACTTCAGATTATTATCTTTATGTCTAAAACAAAAGGATCAAACAGATAAAACAGAAAAAAGTACATAATCTTTAATTTTGTTAAAAAGTGTAAACATTTATATTATGAACAATGACACTTAGATTTAAAATAAATTGCCTCAATACTCAAGACTTCGACTTTAAAGTGCCAAGTTTGGTGAAAAGTTGCTCGGCAGGCCAGCTGGCCTGTTGTTTACAGCGGAAGAAGCAGCAGCTCAAAGACCTGCACTCACACTCAGGAACTCACACCCACCCATACTCAGGAACTCACACCCACCCACACTCAGGAACTCACACCCACCCACACTCAGGAACTCACTCACACCCACCCACACTCAGGAACTCACACCCACCCACACTCAGGAACTCACACCCACCCATACTCAGGAACTCACACCCACCCACACTCAGGAACTCACACCCACCCACACTCAGGCCATTCCAATATTCCCCTCGAGTCCTAGGCTGGACACAGGTGATTCACTAAGTAAACAACTGCTTGCTAACAGGTCACTTATGCATGAATACCTTTAGTTATTTAGCTAATCACTTACTGAAAGCCATGCAAGGGATTCCATGATTCGATGCTCACATCTTTCTAAATGTTTTATCATCTCTCTTGTCAAGTTGGCTTCCACTTTGATAAAACTTTCAATCACTTTGTAAAAATCGAAGGCTTTTAAATTAAGTACATTCAGAATCCACGGGAAGGACAAATCTGTTCCAGAATCAAGATGCTGTAATGTACTTCCTAAAAACAAGAAGAAAATAAAGTGTCATTATGAAATATTATTGCCTGAACTGAAGAGATTTGGAAGATCTTATCACGCAGAATCAACATATAGAAAAAAAGGGTAAGCACTTTTTATTTACAGCAGGTATTTTTTTTTATTCTGTGGTCTACAGACTCTCAAGAAACTGGGTTCCAAATTTTAAGTGTATGTGCTCACATTTTCCTTAGATATAGGAATCATAGTTTCTATAAGATTTGCACAAGTTTACATGCCCCACACTAACACCCAGGCAGGTATCTTACCAGCAATTCATTATAATATCCACTTTAACTACCATTACTGCTTGGTTAGGATGAAATGACTCAGTGGTTAAGAGCACTGACTGCTCCTCCAGAGGTCCTGAGTTCAATCCCCAGCATCCACATGGTGGTTCACCACCATCTGTAATGGAATCCAATGCCCTCTTGTGCTGTGTCTGGGGACAACTACAGTTTACTCACAAACATAAAAGAATTTTTTTTAAGGAAGACTAGTGATGCTTTTAAGATTCTGCTAATTAGCCTGGCAGCAACAGTGCTTGCCTTTAATCCCAGCAGAGGCAGGAGTGTGAGAGCAGCCTGGTCTACAGATATATTGAGTTCTAGGACAGTCAAGGCTACATAGGGAGAACCTTCTTTGAGCCTGATGCTGTAGGCCTAAAATGCCAGATACTCAAGGGGCTAAGGCAAGAGAATTACAAGTTCAAGACCTGGTCAATGACTGAGTTCAATGCCTCTTGAGATCCTTTCTTGGAACCAGTAAATATGAGGGAGCTGGGTTGCCTGGTCCCTGCCCCGAGCTCAGTTCTCAACAATTCAAAAGGAAATGGAAGAGAATTTGCTAGCTTTATTAGAAAATTATTTCTCTTAAAAAATATACAGATTGCAGTTATGAAGATTCAGATTCAGTGATTACTTTGTTTTTGTTTTTCGAGACAGGGTTTCTTTGTGTAGCCCTGGCTGTCCTGGAACTCACTCTGTAGACCAGGCTGGCCTCGAACTCAGAAATCCGCCTGCCTCTGCCTCCCAAGTGCTGGGATTAAAGGTGTGGGCCACCACTGCCCAGCTTCAGTGATTTCTTTAGATAATTTTTCCTCTTTTGTTTCTGCAAGTGAAACATTTTAATATTTGCAACAATGCTTGAAAAGTAATATATTAAAAAAAGTAATATATTTTTCAAATTATATTTTTAGACAGTTATGAGCTTTTATTCTGTTATTTTCTATGATCATTAAATTGTCATAGGTATTATAAAAACAGCAACCAATTAGGAAGTATTCAGTTTCTGGTAGACTCCTGCTAAATGTGCAGTCATTTATGTTTGCGAGGCATAACAGCCGGGCACAGAAGCACTGCTGTTCGTCAACACTCTGTGGGCACTCTGCATGCTCACAAGCCTTTGTAGCAGCTTCAGTAGCTACCTTTCCCGAATTCAATACACTCAGAGCAGAAGCCTCGTAAAATTCTACCCCCCAGATAACCTAACTGACTGACATGTTAGACCATTTAAATAGCTGCAACTGCCAATTATATTGTTCAGCATATACTGACCTCCAGTATGACTTTTTCTTCTCACCACACAGATACACACAAAAAACAATGCAACACAAAACCACAACACAACTTAAGAATTTGTTTAAATTAAGCTACAGTGCTTATTTATTAAAATTTAACTTACTGCTATACGTAGCCATTACAACTTCAAGAGCACAGGCCAATAAAGACATATGAAAGATGTTGTCATTTAGGAGTTTGCTAAAAGGAGAAAGAGTGAATAATTTTAAATATGGCTTTTATAGAAAGAAATTGTTTTATTAAAATGAGAAAATATTTACCTAAAATTCTGAATGGACAAACGTTCTTCTTCCTAAAACAGATAATTTTTTAAAATTTTTAATTGAAGCTTTCTTTGTGTCAGCATTAAATTTTTTTCTATTTTGTTTTCTTTAACTTACTGATTTAAGCATGGATTCCATCACACGGTAATACAATCGGACCCCAAGTTTATATCGCTACAAACAAACAAAAAAATAATAACATTTTACTGTTTCAGAAAATCAAAAAGTTAACTGAATTTTGTTAGTCTTTTATTGAAACACATTCTGCTCCCTCTAAGAATGCGGCTAGCCAGAGATCATAAAGGCTGGTTTGTTTGCAGTCCAAGGCTCACTGTGACCTAGTGCTGAGCACTCCCAGTGACCAGCGCAGTATGTCTGGGAGCTGATGGTTCTCCACTCAGTTCTAGCTTTTGTCACCTGCTCTCTATAGACGATGTGCCCAGTACTATTTTACACATTTTACACATCGAGTGTAATCCTGTTGGTGATGCAGAACACTGAGTTTTGAGATTGCTAAGATGAGTTTCTGTCTTTGCTAAGATGAGTTTCTGTCTGTAAAACTCAATGATACTGGCATAGGCCAAAAAGAGAAAAAGAAAAACAAACAAAAAATCAAAGTTGATTTAATTAGTAAATGTTCTCATCAACTAAAAAAAAAATGGTGTTTGAATTACAGATGTATACACATAAGACTATGACTATTCCTTTATTCTAAAACAAGAACGGAAGTGCTACATATACTCAAAAGAATTTTGTGTATAATCATTTAAACCAGTGGTTTTCAACCTTCCTAAAGTTTCCCATACGTAGCAGCAAACTCAACAGACCATCTGCTACTACCTTATCCCACTACATAAGCACTACTACAGCACAGACAGCACCAGCTGATGAGTTCTATACTAAGGACCAACAGATGTGCCTCAGGTTACCTGTACTCCAATGTCAACACAGCCCTGCCCCACAGCGTTAGCAAACTTCTCTTTAAAGATGTGTCCAACATCCTTTACTCTTTTTAGGATATTTTCTTTTGGATTCACTGTGCAATTCTTTAAGAAATATAAACAGAAATAAATATTGAAGTTACCATTTAAACACTTCTATTATAACAGAGCAATTGACACTACAGAATATGACTAGTCAACATAGAATTCCATGTATGTCAGACACAAAAATTATTCAGTACACTGTTATTTTGTTTGTTTGGTTTTGGTTTTGGTTTTTTGAGACAGGGTTTCTCTGTGTAGCCCTGGCTGTCCTGGAACTCACTCTGTAGACCAGGCTGGCCTCGAACTCAGAAATCCACCTGCCTCTGCCTCTCAAGTGTTAGGATTAAAGGTGTGCACCACCACTGCCTGGCTGTTACTGAAATTTTAGGCCAGTGGTTTTCAACCTTCCTAATGCTGTAACCCTTTAATACAGATCCTCATGCTGTGGTGTCCGCCCAACCATAAAATGTTGTTGCTACTTCATAACTAATTTTCCAACTGTTATGAATCATAATGTAAATATCTGATACACAGGATATCTGATATGCAACCCCCAATGGGGTTGCAACAGGTTAAGAAGAGCTGTTTTAAACAAATGAAGGTTATAGACAAAACATATCTCTCAGCCTTTCCATCTATCATATGTTCTCATAAAGTATCCTCAGTTATGAATTGCTTTAGTGGCTTGGAAAGATGCTAGGCGGTTAGAGTACTGGCTTTCAGAGGACATGGATTTGGTTCCCAGCATTGACATTACAACCCTCTGTAACTCGAATCCCAGGGGATCCAATGCCCTCTTCTGGCCTCTGCAGGTACTGCATGCACATGGTACATTAACATACATGCAGGCAAAACCACCCATATACATAAAAACAAACTAACAAATACCCAAACTTTAAAAGTTTTTTAAAAATACATTTTAAAAATGTATATAACCTTACTACTCAAAATCAAATGAAGAAGTAAAAGTAAGATTTGAGTTTTGTTTCTTTTTCTAGTGAATTGTGCTTTAAGAGAATGCAGAATTAGGAAAATCATTTATTTGTATTTTCAGGTCCACAAGTCAGGAGAATAGTTACAAGTGATGTATTATAATAGTCTATGACTTATATTATGCTATATTAAAATATATTACAAACATCCTTATCTCCTATAATCAGACTAATTTATTTTTTATAATCTTGATGTATCATATGTATTCAAAATACACTAAAATTAAACTTTCTAAATTTAAGATTATAATTTTTTTGCACAGTAACACTAAAAATGTAACTCACGCCATAGAATGTCAATAACTCTGTATTTCCTAAAGAAAATAGCATACAAATTTTAGGAACATTACACTTACACACACACATGCATGCGCGTGCACGCATACACACACACACACACACACACACACACAAAGACACTATTTCCTAGTATAATATTACTTATTTCAAAATGTTTGCATAATTTCTAAGACTTTATGTATAAGAAAGATGGAATTATTTTTTTCCAAAAAAAAAATGAAGACAACTGAATATAGAAAGAAGTAAAAATTTCTAGCTATAGTGGAGGCAAGAAGATTTTGAGTTCAAAGCCAGCATAGGCTAAATAATGAGTTTGAGGACACAATGGGTGGATGTAAGTATGTATGAGTGTATGGAAGGGTGAAGAAAAGGGGGAAGGGAGGGAAAGAAGAAAAAGGGGAAAACCAAAGAGAAAAAGGAGGAAGACGAGGAAGATAACACACACACACACACACACACACACACACACACACACACACACACACACAAAACCTATTATGGCCTCCACAATGCTTGCCCTGAGCCCATCTGTCATCTACACATCAGTTATCTTCGGACAGTGCATGAAGCTTCAAATTCATTAAAAAGTTAAGCTATAAATTCTGCTTAAGAAAATGTCCCTGAGACAGAATTTCTTGTATAACTAAAGTAATTCAAATAAAAGGGAGCTCCTACCTACTTCAAAGATGGGAGGAAGTATTCAAGAAAATATTGGAAGAGATATTTTTTTTTTGTATCTACATTATCCTTGCTAAAAGCTGTAAACAATTGGGTAGATATATGGCAAATATTCTTGGCCTATAGAATTATAACTTTATATAAGTTGGGCAAATAAAATCATATTTGAACAATTATTATGGATAAGATGACAGAACTTGTTCTGTTAATCTCTGGACATAATACAGTAGAAGAGAATAACATACTATATTTAAAACTGGTTACAGTATGAAACAGAACATTAGCAAGTATAAAAGGCACTTAATTATAGTAATTCATTTGTAAAGGCTCCCAGCCATGTGTGGCATGGTTATACATTTCCCTGTTATTTAACCCTTAAGCAAGAGACGAAATGAGGGGGCCATTCATAGATGCTAGTACCAGTCACCAGTCTTTCTGTCTTGTGTTTCTGAGGAAAAGACAACATGAGCTTTCAAATGTTAAATTTAGGGTCTCCTAGGAATGGGAAGAGCTATGTGAAAGGTAAGTTCTATTAGGTAATAGAAACTAAAGCAAACAATAGTTAGACTCACAGAAGACTTAGCAGCAACGGGATCTTAAAAATAGGAAGATAGTATCTCAGAGAACTGAGGAGTAGATAAATTATAATATATAGTGAACTATATGTCTGAATATGACATAATGAGTCTCATTACTTTGTATTCTACCTTAAATTTAGTAAGAAAAAGCATATATATTGAGTAGTAGTAGAAAACAGAAAGAGAGAAAAAGATGGGCTGGGGACATGGCTCAGTGGGTAAAGTACTTGCTATGCAACCATGTGATCCTAAGCTTGGATCCCAGCCAACAACCTGATGTGGCAGCATGCATCTGCCATCTCAGAGTGGGATGCAGAAACAAGAGGACCCAATATTGGGGGCTCACTGACGGCTGGTATAGCACTTGGTGAGCTCAAGTTCAGTGAGAGATCTGTCTTTAGAAATAAAGAACTACAGAAGACAGACACCAGATGGTGAACCCTAGACTTCACAAACACACATACATGCAGATAGATCCATATACAATGTGAAGGAAGGAAGACAAAAAAGGAAAAGGGAGTGAAAAAAGAAGTGATCTCAGCACAGGGGAGGCAGAGGCAGGGAGATCTATGAGTTCAAGGCCAGTCTGGACTACACATCTAGTTCTAGGCCAGCCAGGGCTACATGGTGAGATCCTGTTTCAAAAAGATAGAGAGGAAGGAAGGAAGGAAGGAAGGAAGGAAGGAAGGAAGGAAGGAAGGAAGGAAGGAAGGAAGGAAGGAAGGAAGGAAATGGAAAAATAAGTGTCTTAGAGGGAAGTGCCTCAGTTGCAAGGAAAGTAGCAAACATAAGAAAAACTAACAACATTTAAATAAAATAACCATCAGATCTGGAGCAGTTCAAAGAGCAAAAAATAAAATGCCATTATGGATAAGTACATTATGGATAAAAAAATAAGTGTTTTAAAATATACTTAGTACTTTAGCTTCTAATTTCAACTTTCTTTTAAGATATCACAAGTGATATTTTACATATGGCTTACATTGAAGTAGGAAATCAGATTTTCTGATGGCTGATCACTTGCAGAATTTAAAATCACCATTAATTGTTGAATAGTATTCATAACAGTCCTAGAGAAGAAAACACAGGAAGAAGCATTAAACCACTAAGAAAGAAAACAAGAAAGAATGAAATACAGCTATCACATAAATTGAGCATATCTCTTTTGGAGGGGTGGGGAGAAAGGGTTTATTTGGATTATACATCCTAAGTCACAGTGCACTGAAGGAAGTAAAGGCAGGAGGAACTCACCCCAGAATTTTGTACAAGGGACAAGATATGGAACTAGTTTCATTTTCTACATGTGTGACTAGTAGTGTTTGTTGAACATGCTGTCTGTTCTTCAGGGTATATTTTGGCCTTTGTCAAAAGTTAGGTGAGGTGGGAGCACAGGCTTATGAATGACACCATCCTCATCAAAATCCCAATGCACTTCTTTGCAGAAGTTAGGGTGGTAATCTTAAAATTCATATGGTGATCCAAAGACTCAGGATAGCCCAAACGATTATGAACAATGGAAACACCAGTAAAGGCGCCCTATTAAGCATATCTCTGAACATACCATGTATTCCACGTATCTTGAAGAAGTTCTAAGTAAAGTAAAATCTGCTTACCATGTATAGTTTAAAAATTACAGATTACTTAAGTCTTTTAGAAAAGTAGTATCATTAAGTATAATTGCAGAACTGATACACTTACTAATAAAACTAAGTACCATTAGTATCAGTAGCGAATTACCTGTCAAACTAATGATGTTTTCCAGAAAAATATACCTTGTGTTTTCATATTATATGGATATGTAACTGGCATCAAAATACTATTCTTTCAAGAAAATATTACAGTTAAATGTTAATACCCCACTTTCCCAGACTTCACTGTGTAGTACAGGCTAGCCTCAAGCTTGAAACAACCCTCTTGACTCAGCCTTCCAAATCTGGAGATTAAATAAAGGACCACTATGTCTGTCCTCAAATTCTATACACTTTCAAATAAAGACAGTAAGATATTTAGAAACTCATGTGAAGAATTAAAAGAGCCTTCATTACTCTTTCAAGGAGGAGAGTAAGGTCTTGAGTAACCATAAAAGTCACTATTGCTGGGGCTGGAGAGATGGCTCAGCAGTTAAGAGCACTGACAGCTCTTCCAGAGGTCCTGAGTTCACTTACCAGTGACCACATGGTGGCTCACAACCATCTATAATGAGATCTGATGTCCTCTACTGGGGTATCTGAAGAGAGTGATAGTACTAAAAGTCACTATTGCTAAAGCATAAAATTTGCCAGTTTCTCAGGACCTCCACAGTTCTATAACTTTGCATGCAGACATACACTTGTGTTTGTAGAACATAGTAAAGATTGTTGTAGCTTTGCTTTTGAGACATTGTATAGGATGCAAAGAACCACAAACCGTTTAGGGCTGGAAGGCTGATTAAATATAATACAAAACATGCCGTGTTCTCAGGTTTCTCTATACTTCATTTTTCACAATTACATATTTATAGTTACTAGAGATTAATCTGTCACAATGACTAATGCCACAAATGACCAACTACTAAAAACAAAACTGCAGACTTCCTTGAAGCACTGACTGAAGCACTTATTTTTCTTGATACTGGTACCTTTCCTCAGATTCTTGGCTTTATGGTCTGGGCTCCAAGCCATCCCAGCTAATTGTAGCCTTTCTTTTTTTCTTTTTTTTTCATTTATTTACTTATGTATTTATTTTTTATTAGATATTTTCTTCATTTACATTTCAAGTGCTATCCCCAAAGTCCCCTATACCCTACCCCCGCCCTGCTCCCCTACCCACTCACTCCCACTTCTTGGCCCTGGCATTCCCCTGTATTATATAAAGTTTGCTAGACCAAGGGGCCTCTCTTCCCAATGATGGCCGACTAGGCCATTTTCAGCTACATATGCAGCTAGAGACACGAACTCTGGGGGTACTGATTACTTCATATTGTTGTTCCACCTATAGGGTTGCAGACCCCTTCAGCTCTTGGGTACTTTCTCTAGCTCCTATATTGGGGGGCCCTGTGTTCCATCCAATAGATGACTGTGAGCATCCACTTCTGTATTTGCCAGGCACTGGCAAAGCCTCATAGGAGGCAGTTATATCAGGGTCCCTTCAGCAAATTCTTGCTGGCGTATGCAATAGTGTCTGCGTTTGGTGGCTGATTATGGGATGGACCCCTGGGTGGGGCACTCTCTGGATGGCCCACCCTTTCATCTTAGCTCCAAACTTTGTCTCTGTAACTCCTTCCATGGATATTTTATTCCCTATTCTAGGGAGGAATGAAGTATCCACGTGTTGGTCTTCCTTCTTGATTTTCTTGTGTTTTGGGAGTTGTATCTTGGGTATTCTAGGTTTCTGGGCTAATATCCACTTATCAGTAAGTACATATCAAGTGACTTCTTTTGTGATTGGGTTACCTCACTCAGGATATTCTCCAGATACATCCATTTGCCCAAGAATTTCATAAATTCATTGTTTTTAATAGCTGTGTAGTACTCCATTGTGTAAATGTACCACATTTTCTGTATCCATTCCTCTGTTGAGGGACATCTGGGTTCTTTCCAGCTTCTGGCTATTATAAATAAGGCTGCTATGAACATAGTGGAGCATGTGTTCTTATTACCAGTTGGAACATCATCTGGGTATATGCCCAGAAGAGGTATTGCTGGATCTAGCGGTAGTACTATGTCCAGTTTTCTGAGGAACCTCCAGACTGATTTCCAGAGTGGTTGTACCAGCTTGCAATCCCACCAGCAATGGAGGAGTGTTCCACTTACTCCACATACTCGCCAAAATCTGCTGTCACCTGAATTTTTGATCCTATCCTTTCTGACTGGTGTGAGGTGGTATCTCAGGGTTCTTTTGATTTGCATTTTCCTGATGATTAAGGATGATGAACATTTTTTTCAAGTGCTTCTCAGCCCTTCGGTATTCCTCAGTTGAGAATTCTCTGTTTAGCTCTGTACCCCATTTTTAATGGGGTTATTTGGATTTCTGGAGTCCAGCTTCTTGAGCTCTTTGTATATATTGGATATTAGTCCCCTATCAGATTTAGGATTGGTAAAAATTCTTTCCCAATCTGTTGGTGGCCTTTTTCTCTTACTGACAATATCTTTTGCCTTACAGAAGCTTTGCAATTTTATGAGGTCCCATTTGTCAATTCTTGATCTTACAGCACAGGCCATTCCTATTATGTTTAGGTATTTTTCCCCTGTGCCCATATCTTCGAGGCTTTTCCCCACTTTCTCCTCTATAAATTTCAGTGTCTCTGGTTTTATCTGGAGTTCTCTGATCCACTTACTTTAGCTTTGTACAAGGAGATATGAATGGATCAATTCGCATTCTTCTACATGATAACTGCCTGTTGTGCCAGCACCATTTGTTGAAAATGCTCTTTTTCCACTGGATTGTTTTAGCTCCCTGGTCAAAGATCAAATGATCATAGGTGTGTGGGTTCATTTCTGGGTCTTCAATTCTATTCCATTGATCTACCTGTCTGTCGCTGTACCAGTACCATGCAGTTTTTATCACAATTGCTCTGTAGTATAGCTTGAGGTCAGGAATGGTGATTCCACCAGAGGTTCTTTTATTGTTGAGAATAGTTTTTGCTATCCTAGGTTTTTTGTTATTCCAGATGAATTTGCAAATTGCCCTAACTCAGTGAATAATTGAGTTGAAATTCTGATGGGGATTGCATTGAATCTGTAGATTAATTTTGGCAGGATAGCCATTTTTACTATATTAATCCTGCCAATCCATGAGCATGGGAGATCTTTCCATCTTCTGAGATCTTCTTCAATTTCTTTCTTCAGAGACTTGAAGTTCTTGTCATACAGATCTTTCACTTCCTTAGAGTCACACCAAGGTATTTTATAGTATTTGTGACTATTGTGAAGGGTGTTGTTTCCCTAATTTCTTTCTCATCCTGTTTATCCTTTGTGTAGACAAAGGCCACTGATTTGTTTGAGTTAATTTTATATCCAGCTACTACCCTGAAGCTGTTTATCAGGTTTAGGAGTTCTCTGGTGGAATTTTTAGGGTCACTTATATATACTATCATATCATCTGCAAACAGTGATATTTTGACTTCTTCCTTTCCAATTTGTATCCCCTTGATCTCCTTTTGTTGTGGAATTGCTCAGGCTAGGACTTCAAGTACTAAATTGAATAGGTAGGGAGAAAGTGGGCAGCCTTGTCTAGTCCCTGATTTTAGTGGGATTGCTTCCACCTTCTCTCCATTTAGTGTGATGTTGGCTACTGGATTGCTGTAGATTGCTTTTATTATGTTTAGGTATGGGCCTTGAATTCCTGATCTTTCCAAGACTTTTATCATGAAGGGGTGTTGTATTTTGTCAAATGCTTTCTCAGCATCTAAGGAGATGATCATGTGGTTTTTACCTTTGAGTTTGTTCATATAGTAGATTACATTGATGGATTTCCATATATTAAACCATACCTGCATCCCTGGGATGAAGCGTACTTGGTCATGATGGATGATCGTTTTGATGTGTTCTTGGATTCGGTTTTTTAGGATTTTATTGAGTATTTTTGAATCGATATTCATAAGGGAAATTGGTCTGAAGTTCTCTTTCTTTGTTGGATCTTCCTGTGGTTTAGGTATCACAGTAATTGTGGCTTCATAGAATGAATTGAGTAGAGTATCTTCTGTTTCTATTTTGTGGAATAGTTTGAGTTGAAATTAGGTCTTCTTTGAAGGTCTAATAGAACTCTGTACTAAACCCATCTGGTCCTGGGCTTATTTTTGGTTGGGAGACTATTAATGACTGCTTCCATTTCTTTAGGGGAAACGGGACTGTTAAGATCATTAATCTGATCCTGATTTAACATTGGTACCTGGTATCTGTCTAGGAAGTTGTCCATTTCATCCAGGTTTTCCAGAGTATAGCCTTTTGTAGTAGGATCTGATGATGTTTTTGATTTCCTCAGGTTCTGTTGTTATGTTTCCTTTTTCATTTCTGATTTTGTTAATTAGGATACTATCCCTGTGCCCTCTAGTTAGTCTGGCTAAGGGTTTATCTATCTTGTTGATTTTCTCATAGAACCAGCTCCTGGTTTGGTTGATTCTTTGAATAGTTCTTTTTGTTTCCACTTGGTTGATTTCCACCCTAAGTTTGATTATTTCCTGCCATCTACTCCTCTTGGGTGAATTTGCTTCCTTTTGCTCTAGAGCTTCTAGGTGTGCTGTCAGACTGTAGCCTAACTTATAGTTCTTCTGACTGCATTCCTCACAGGTCATCCCTTACCTTCTTGCTTTTATACTTCCTGGCTTTGGCCAGATACATGTATTTTCATGTTTTTAACTGATAATTCCCAATCTATGGGTGTTTTGTATCCCTCTGCTTACTAGAATCTGCACACATTCTGTTAATACTGGTATGTGAAACATGAAAGCACCACATTTGTCACACCTGTCCCTGGTCCTTCATTCCCACCACTGTTCACTTGGTCCAGTCCTTTGGCATGTCTCAGCTGAACTACTCCAAAAGGTCAGTGTAGAGATTCCCACTCCCTATGGGTGAAAGGCAGAGGCATGCACAGGAAAAGAATTCCTCAGGTTATTCTCGTGTGCTCTGTGGTCTAAGCACTAACATGCACTGACAGTCCTATTTCTATTTTCTGTCCTCACTTTTCTTCCATGAGTCACTGATAGGTAAAGCTGTAGAGCTAAAGTCTGGGCTGGGATGTAGCGCAATGATAGAGCACCTGCTTAGTATGTGCAAAGCCTTGAATTGATCACCAGGAAAACAAACAAACAAAAACTTCTCTGAGAAATCAAATCTATGTTTATCTTTCCTTGTGTTTATCATCTATTTAAAACACAGACCACACCATGCACTAGGTAAAGTGAGGATGGCATACTAGTTAATACCTGTTTTCCATTCCTGCAGTTTATCCCCCTATGTTACAATTAATACAGAGCAGCTAGTCGTTCCCAGATCCACTATGCTGTGCGACATTTCAGTGCCTCTTTATATAATATTACCTCTTGGTAAAATTTACTTGAGACAAATTTCATACACTTTGTGTTACTAAAATGAGCCTGTTCACATATCTACTGTCAGCTGGTATGTCTCACTGCTTGCTTGCAACGTACCAAGCACCATGACAGGTCTTAATTATTAAAACTGTGAATAAAAACCTATGGTCCATATGGAAAGCAACTTAAAGGCTATTGTTGGTATTAGTGAAAAACAGGTAAACATGTAAGTGGATTTATAGTTATATCGTGAACATAAAGGAAGAGCAGATGGCAGTCCACAGAAAGAAGAATTTCAAGAAAAGAATGCCAAGTATGAAGGCTCTCAAGTACAAAAGAGCTCTGACAATTCAAAAACTGAAAAAGACCAGTGTGTGGCCAGCACGGAGTAATCAAGAACAAAACGAGGTTGGCTAGACAACAGAAAACAGCTCCTGTAAGGTCTTAGGGATGGTTAAGGGATATGCTTTGTATTCTAAATGTAAGTAGAAGCAATCAGAGGGTTTAGGCAGCAGTCACACACAATTTAATTTACATTCACAGACTATTATTTCCAGGCTCTGTGGAAAACAGATTTATTGGTAGGAGAAAGCTACGGTGGTAAGTAATGAATGACACGATCAGCTAGGTACTAAACAAATTCAAGAAAGAGAGAGCTGTCTTGCATATTGGTGGCAAGGATGGACAGAAATGGGGGAAAGCATGTGGTGCACTCAGCTGTATCTGGTCATTAGTACCAAAGTGGGATATCAGTGAGGAAGGGACATAAAGTAACTCTAGGCTATGCAACATTAAACACTGATGCTTCTCCTTTCTGAGTGAAACATACGTTTTAAGTTATGTTACTTATACATAAAAACAACCAAGTTACATTTGTAACATAAGCAAGTCATAAATCGACAAAACAGACCTCCATACATATTTGTTATGTGCTGTGCAAATACAAAGTCCAACAAAGAGCAAGTCTGAAGCACTTACACAGACTGAATAAACAATTATAATGGAAACTGGAACCAGGAAAAGTCATACCTAACTGGAGTGTGTGGAGTAACCATGTTTGCCTCTTCATCAGAGTTATTTTTTCGTGGCGTTCTCTCTGTTTCAAAACTAAACGATAAGTAAAGTAACTCATACTGAAATTTACAATTTGTGTTTATGCATCAAAAAGCAGTTATTACTTCATAATAAATAACAATAATTAATTCCTGTTGTTGAGAGCATCACGCAAATGTTCACTATATGGTAAGTACTATGAAATAAGTGCTGCCCATATGATTTTTTTGTCACTATCGTTCTTCAACTGGCTCTCCTTCCACAGGTTTACAAAGTCGTGCACCAACCACGGAGCACTTCATTCTGGAAAGTGAAAGCTGTTTTCTGGCTGGTGGTGTTAATGGCTGAGCTGTGTGAGATCTTAAAACATTGCAGAACCCATTTTTCAGTGCTCTATGCTGTCCAAAGATTTCATTTCTACTTAGATAGAACTAGAAACATTTTACTGTGTTTAACTTCTAAATTATATGCTTTAATTTCATAGTAAAATAATTATTCTTAAAGAGTCAAATTAGCTTTATATATGAACAGTTAAAAACTGTAATTACTCTCAGCCATTTCCTATTTTAGAAATCTTACATGATTAAGTCAAGAGGATATTTTCTTAAAATATTGCTTGAAATATCAATTAAGCAACAGCATATAAAAAAGGATGGAATGAGAGAGAAAGCTCTTGAGTAAACTAATTAATTCAACCATTTTCTTTTGGTACACATTTAAAACTTATCTAGATGACCAAACAAACAAACAAACAAACACAAAATCAGAAAATTGGCTTGAGAAATACTTTACACTAAATCTGTTATTAATTGTATGTTTAAAGAACTACCTTTGCACTAGACAAAGACATTTGAAAATAACCTACTACAAAAGATGTTATAAGATTTCTAAGTTAATGAAAATCTATATAACATATCTGAGTAATTATTAATCCAAATAAAAAGCATACCAATATATAAAAGTTATGTCATTGCAATACCTGTCTATAGGATCAGTCTGAAGTGTTTTATCATGATCCAAAAATAGTCTTGCATCTAAATCTTTGTTTTTAAGATAAACTTCTTCATAGCGTTTAGAAAGACTTTCAACCTCAAAAGAAAGAAATTGTCAGTTATTCCCTTTTGTGTTAGTCTCTTAGAATACACAAGTAGACTTCATTAAAGAACTTTTATACTACGTACATTCAATTTTAAAACATACCGAGTCCAAATCCAAAGTAAAACCGGTCTAGAAGTGAACCACAGAATAGTACACATAAACATTCTTCTTTTTTTTTTTTTTTTACTATTTTACATATACATTTTACTTATTAGAATTTTAACTATACGAGGGTCATCAATGGCACAAAATAGTGCTGAACACAAAAAAAGCCATCATAGGTTGAACATTTCCTACCCAACATGTTTAGAACCAAAAGCATTTAATATTTTAGATTTTTTAAAATTTTGTAATACTGGCATATAAAAACGAGATATCTGAAGGACAACATCTAAGTACAAAATTAATTTATGTCAGAAGGACATATTACTGTATGCAGAATATGAAGGTAATTTTAGGCAACCTTTTAAAATACTTTTGTGTTCCGTGTAGAACCTTTCACTTGTGGTCATATCAGTGTTAAAAAATAACAAATCATTAAGGGCTCTTACTATAACCATGATTTGCTGTGATTTTTTTTTTTCCCTTCCTTCTAGTGTTAGGGAAAAACCAAGAGTCCTGTACATACTAAACACACATTCCACTACCCTTTAGTGTTTCCTGCCTGGTTTGAGCCCTTTAGTGTTTCCTGCCTGGTTTGGTTTGTTGGTGTTCCAGTGCTGGGGTCAGAACCCAGGATATTTGACATGTACTCTACCACTGACCCACATTCCCTTGCCCTTTCTGTGGCTTTCAAATTAAATGCTTAATCTTGGGCTGGAGAGATGGCTCAGTGGTTAAGGGCACTGATTGCTCTGCTGAAGGTCCTGAGTTCAAATCCCAGCAACCACATGGTGGCTCACAACCATCTGTAATGGGATCTGATGCCCTCTTCTGGTGTGTCTGAAGACAGCTACAGTGTTCTTACATATAATAAATAAATAAATCTTTAAAAAAATGCTTAATCTTGAGGTAACAAAAACTGCATTATAAAGAAAAAAAGGTAGAAGAATGCAAATTGTGTGTTTTTTCCTACATAAATATACTGGGCAGAGTGGTTACTAATCCATGGCTAAGATCAGTCACCACTCCTGCCCTGCCTTAGAGAAGCACAACCTGACTAACAATTATATGTGCAATACTGAAAATGTCAAGTTTCTCTTAAGGTACCCGTTGAAACTAACCCTTTATTTAGGACACTCTTTAGAGTTGACAACAGCAGGTTTCTAATGACTAAGGTAGGAATAAAACTACTAAAAGTCCAGGTCCCAGACAAGTGGTGCCAGCTAATGCCTTTAATCTCAGCACTTGGGAGGCAGAAGAGGGCAGATATCTGAGTTCACAACCAGCCTGGTCTACAGAGTGAGCCATAGCCACATAGAGAAACCCTGTATCAAAAAAACAAAACAAAACAACTAAACAAACAAAAAACCAAAACAAACAAAAGACAAAAAAGCCCAGCCCCTTTTTGCTTCCCCAGGTCTATGGTAGACCATCTTGTGCCCTGTGTATCAATCTTGTAAGAAAATTTGCAGTTTGCTTGAAGAGTTTCTACTACAACATACCACTAAGCCTTTGAAGTGACAAAGTTCAGTCACTTGAAAAGCTTTCTTCCATAGAGCATGCTCAGCTCAGAAATCACTCCACCTCAGAACAGTGCTCCAGGAAATTCACCTGCCCCAGTTTGGATAGGACAGTCTTCCTTAAAAAGCAAGAACCCATACATACTTCCATCAGACTTTTGGAGACTCTTTATTATTTCTGGGTTTTCTGTTGTTTGTTTTGTTTTTGTTTGGTGTGTTGTTATTGTATTTAGTTCTAGATTTCATAATTTCTTTCAAGAGCATTATGTACTTTGGCCACACAAATCCTCCCATAGTCTTTCTTTCCTTCCCCGAATCTTCTGACGCTTTCCTGTCATACTGAAATTCATGGTTTGATGGATCTATGTAAAATCTAGAATCCACAGATTAGAGCAAACATGAGGTATTTGTCTTTCTGTGTGGTGATTCAATATTCTGAAACTATCTATTATATTCTAAGACACTGGAACTTTTGCTGTACCTCACAGCCAAAGTTAATAATAATATACCTTGAGGTCACTTACAAATTAAGACTGC